>VUJU01000190.1:107176-146698 GCA_009835225.1 Aphis craccivora | reverse complement strand
TTTTAAGTTGAATAAAGACTGAGAGAGCATACTATATTATCAAATAAAAAGGGTCCATTTACAGTTCATACTTCAAAACTTTCATCTTTAATGCCAAAAGTATAATTCAACACAAGAAAATATCTGAAACATAATATTATCACGTCAAGAGCGTCCGATCTTTTACTGTACCAAACAACCCATTATAAGGATACTATACATATGTCACTCAGTGCAGTCAACAGACGATATATTATTAATAGTATTTTAATGTTTCACAAATGAATACTGTTATAACTTTAATAACACTTAACATAATACAGCAAAAAACTGATATACTAGAGTTAATAGAGAAATTAAAATAGATTACGGTTATTAGATACACGGTATTGTATGGAAATTAAATATTATAGATAATGAGATTTTTAATGAAATTTGCGAATAAAATCTCTGATATTGAAAATGGTGACTATTGTGAGAAGTTTCAAGTTTGTTGCAATTAATGTATTTAAAAAAAAAAATAAACGTTGAATATCAAGATTAGAAGGTTTAATAAGGTTTTGAATTCATTCATAGTTCTAGACATGGTTTTACCTTTTTTGTTTCTTCTGTGACATTGTCATCTGTGGCTTTGTCAGTTTTCTGTATACTGTAACCTTTATATGATGCTGTATGTTCACCAGAGTATAATGTACATCTATCCGGAAGACTACGATCTTTCACGCGTGGTCTATTCAAACCCACTTGGCCAGCCACATAGTGCGTATATGGGTGTAACACTGTAACACTCAACAGCAAGTGGACAGATCCGCCGAGCAAGTCCTATTAGTACTATTGTGCGGTTGTGTATGTGTGTATGTTTGTGGGTGTATGGCCAATCGTTTTCCATTGGTGACCGTGAAGATATTTATATTTATACTGCACGACGATACGTAGAGCCAATGTCAGCGGTAACAACGCTATCGTCTCGTCTCACCCTTTTCAGGCTTCATCGTCGTTGTAAAATAATATACTGAGTGATTTTTTTATTGAACAACACTCTTTATTTAAAAATCTATAAATGTGTTTAAAAATTTTTTTTTTCACAATAAAATTCTGAAATTCTGAAATAGAGTATTTTTCGGAGTATTTTCATTCATAGCATTCTAAATTCTGTGAGTTCAGAAGTTGTAAACCTTTAAAGTTAAAGTTTAATTAAGAGTAGTAGTAAACTATCATTCTACAAGGTATTTCTAAACTACTCCATCCACTAATCTAAACTTTAAATATAAATAACTCATAAGCTTCAGAATATGATGAATTTAAAAATGTAGGTATATTGTCATCCAAAAATGTTACAACAAAATAACAATAACAATAAAAAAAAATACTTAACATTTAATATATTTAATAAATTAAATTAAATTTTGGAGGATTACAATAGCCGTAGCCACAAATCATGGTGTACGACTGTATGAGTATTTCTTTAATTTACTTGTTATAATTGTTATAATGTTCATATGTTGTGTTCCTACTTCCTTATGTTCCTATACACTACTTGATTAAAAATTTATTTGTTTATAATAATTAATTATACACTCACTTACAGCATATACTGTTAGTGTAAAATATATAAAAATACATTCAACCATAATATAAAATTATAAAATATAGGGAAACTACAGCAATATTAAATACAGATGTACTTGTCTGATAACTAATATAACTAATGATAAGTGTTAAGTTGGTTTAAAACATAAATTGATCATAAAAATAATTATTTATGGACCGAAAAATATTTAAATAGGTAATGAGATATCCGAAAATGGAATCGATGTCGTGGCACGATAACGCAGATACGATAAAAAGGAAATAAGCAATAAAGTATATCAAAGTCATTTGCCATGGAATGAAAGCATAATCATGAAATGTTATTAAATATATAATATGATGGTAAAAAATCTCAAAGAAGTTTATATATGTTATAATATCTATATTAAGTACAAAAACTTATGTAAAAAAATAAATATATAAAAGGATGATAACAAATTTTATTTGAAAATAACAAATATATAATATAGTTTATGCTACAAATCAGAAACCTTATGTTTTAGTAATAATAAATTCGCAATGCTTATTGTCTATTACTACATTTAAAAGTAAATCAAATACGCATATAAATTAATTCCTTAACTTAAAAAATTTCTTTATAAACACATTTTTTTTTTTTAAAACATCAGGTATCAATAGATTTGGTTCCAAACCTAATATTATGGAATATACGTTGTACAAAAAATACAAGTATTTTTGATAATTTAAAATTATACTAATATTTTAGTATAGTATAATACATTAAAATTTAATATAACCTACATTAAAATTACTTCTACATGAAAGTAAAACACATTTTTTATGACTATTAAAATTTAAAATGTTTACAACAACAGATATTATACGTAATCCTCTTCAAAAGATTTTCGTTGTAATTTAAAAGCGAATAGATATTATATGAAAACTTCACCCAATGTTTTTATTACTGTTTTCAGTATATGTTATAATTTTCTATATGTTTTGATTCTTTTATAAGCATGATAAGTTTTCGATTTTTTTTTTTTTTATGAATAACGATAAAATATGATAGTTGAGTAAAGATATTTTTCTGATACAAGATTTTTTATAAGCTTTTCTTATTGTAGTTAAAAAAAATAAATAAATAATCATTAGTCACAACTTATTATACGCATTTAAACTTCAAATTTTTACGAAATACCTATGTCAGAATTGCAAAAATTCGAAACTTTTTAGTTGAAAATTCATAATTTTTTTTTTTTGTTTTATATCTTAGATTGAAAAATTCAACACTAAGTTTTCCATAATTTTTCCTTTAAATAATAATGACCTACTGTACAGCAGAAAATTACTCAATTGATCACTTTTTTTTTTTATATGAATTTGAAGTTCATACAAATTTTAACATCGGTTAGATAGTGTTCGTCCTCCTGAATGCAGTTAAAATCTAAAAAACGTCAAGTTGCTGTTGGTCACTTGAATAATATAAGCATAGGTATAATACATATTTTGTATAGTCATAGCTCAAAGATATTTTAATCTTATGTTAAAAATAAAATTAGATAAAGGCTATAAATTATTATATGTAGAGTTTATAAATTTGATATAAGTCTATTGTATTATAAATATTATAATAATAATTATTTTTATAATAGCTATTATTTGATCTCATTACCATTTCACTTACGTAGTTAAAAATAAAACTATTACCTATTTATAAATATTGAATAACATAATAACGCAAATTACAAAATTGTTTAAATCTTATGCGCTGTCCATAATTTATAAGAAATTCATAATATTCATGTAATAATAATATGTACCTAGTAAGTATATGAGTATAATTTGATAAATAATATATTATATAAATACATTTCTTTTTTTATGCGTTGAAAACAAATGCTTGTTTAACAGTCAAAATACATATATTATTTTTAAATTAAATTTTATATCAAGTAAAAGTTCAACTACAATTTAATAATAAGGCGGAAACGGTATATTTTTTCAATGTTCTTTTTTAGTTCAGCAGACTTTCCCATCAACTATGTATAAGGTACGTTGCTCGCAGTCATGTCGAGCGTTTCAACATGTCCACAACTTGGCCCGTTATTTACACACTAAAACTTTTTTCATAAAATTAATTCGCTTCCGTTTTATTATAATTATTTTTATCTTAACTCTTTGAATTCGTATTTTAGAGAGTAATAGATACCTAATTATTTACCATTCTCTTGTTTCTATATTATAGATACCTACCTAAAATCCACTCAAACTTCAAAAAACTAGTAAATATCTGTAAATTGTCAACGTTGTCAATATTGTCAGTTCACGGTAGACCACACACAACACACTAAAAGCAAACAACTATATTATGCAAAATAAAAAACTTAAATTTTAAATTTAAATTTAAAATTATATGAAACGACATTTGAAATAAAAATATTTTTTTACTAATGAATTCTATACCTGAAAATTCCAAATTGAAATTTATGAAATGTATCCGATATTATATAAATATTATTATTATAAGTAACTGACAAATCGTCACCTTGGTGGCTCTAACTCAATAGAGTTAAACTTAACTACGATAATCACTAAATTAGATTATATCAATACGTATACATGTCGATAATTAGACAAGTAATATATTTTTGACTGAGCTTAACACGTGTACTAGACTGATTATTATTCACATATAGAACTTGCCTAATAAATTTGGTACATAAACTAAACACATACCTAAAATGTCACGGATTAAGTATAACATCAAACAATAACATACACTTTAACCTAATTTTGTCGATTTGACATAAATTAATATTCAAACATAATTATTTGTTTACCCAATAGAAATTGCAGTAATACCCAAACCGTCAAAACTCTTGTTCAAACTAGCGTGGACAAATTGATCCATAATCATAAATAATATACATAATAAACAATATAATTCTGTTATTATCGAAAAATATTAATATTACACAAAAGTTATGTTAATTTGAGACCACAACTATATTTAGTATAATTTTTTATACAAGGTAATTTTTTAATCTAATACTTTCAATAGTGTGTATGAGTATTATACAATGAACATATAATACAATAAAAACCATTATTATATCTCAATTAATTTTTGATTTTTACATTAATTATTGATAATAATTAATAAACGATTATTATGATGATAATAATAATAGTAATTTTGTTTATAATTACATTTTATATTAATTGTTTACGCCTAGAGCTTTTTACAATCAATTTTCTCGTAACATAGTATTAATATTTATAAATATTTATATACATACAAATGATTTATTTATTGAGTTACAGTAAATAATGATAATTCCCAGAAATATCGTGTATTAAATTGTAATACAGTTAATATGCTAATATTTTTACGTTGATTGCATGAAATTTGTATAAATAATTATATTTATCTAATCATATTGTATAAGGTATACTACCTACATGTCATTACTATTTCATATGATAAGACTCCTGAAATATTTATTAATACAATTCTTTAGTAGAATGATTTCATATATAAGACCGCTAACCTATTCTATTGGTTTCACATGATGCATATATTTTTTTATTTCGAATAATTTTTTGGATGAAAGAAGTTATATATACCTACAGATTTAAGATGGTAATACCTAGAAACCTAGAAAAACAATAATGTCTAGTAGGACTCTATAATTTTACTATCTCTTATTTTATTTAAACAGACTTAAAATAAATTATTGATTTAATACCAAATTAAAAAATTATACTTTTGTAGTGTATATACCTATTTTTATAAAAGGAAATGTATTATTGGTTAGTATAATACTGGACACCAATAGACAATAGTACCTACTAGTAATTTATAGATTTACAGTATTTGTCCATACTTTTGTTAAAATTGAATAGTAAAGTTGCCAATAAAATCATGAGAAAAAAATCGAAGTTAATTTTTTAAAACAAGTAACAATTTTCATCGTGGTACCTATATTTATACCTTGAACATATTGTTATTATACAAGCAAAATAATTCATTACCTTAAAATTTATATTTTGTTTTTATATTTACCATTTTGTTTTGAATAATAATTGTTGAGCTAATTATATTATTAATGATTATACCTACGCTAGGTTTATTATGATACCATTACCTATAGGTATTTCAAGTATACTAATCAGATTTAAGTATCGATCATAATTAATACCTAAATACCTAATAAAATAATAAATAATTGTTAATGTCTATGCAATATTAGAAATGTATCATTTTTAATACACGTTAATATGTTATTATGTAGGTACGATATTCATTAACTCTTTCAGTACCTTCTATTATAAAGAACTATGTATTTACATACTATAAAAGAAAAATAAAGAAAAACACAGTAATTATCACAGAGAATTATTCATAGGTCCTGCAAAAGTGTTATTTAAAAGTGTCGAGACTAATGAAAGACTACTAATATACAGTCTGTCTCCTTGGTAATTGCGAACGCAATCTTAACATATTTAATTTTTATATTTCACCACTAATTTAATTATATATATTTATAACATACTTTTAACTTATTAACATCATAATTTTAAAACAACTTTAATAATAAAATAATTGTCTTTGCATTTCATGGAGAATGCAAATTGGTTTGTATTATTTTGTTATTGCATTATATAACTATGATATACTTTTAAAATATATCTTAAGATTTATTCATATTTTACTCTGTTTATAAGACACAAGCTATTGTTTTGCAACTGACAGTTGTTGCATTCATATTGCGAAAACTGTATAATTGAAGATTAAATAGCTACTTATTTTTATTTGTTTTTTTTTTTTTTTTGATCTTCATTCGCCATGTTTGAGTTTTTTTACTAAAATGAGACAAAAAATCTAAAAATGTATATAAGCAACCTAGTCACAATATTAATTTCTTTTAAATAAAAACCATTAACCATATATATATATATCTGATGTAAAAGTAAACGTTTATACCTACACATAATAGTATTAAATTTAAAAAATCAACTACTGTGGAAGATAATTCCCTAATAAATAGCAGTACAATTAAATAGTTATACAAATCTCTAAATATTTTGTTAAGTATAATTTATGTTAAGCCATGTAAAACTCTTACTAATATGTTCCTATGGGCTTAGAATATTAATACATGGCATTTATTTTCCTGAAATTTTTCATAAGAAAATATTAGCAACAATTCAAATTTAAAACTTGTTAACATATATATATGTTTTATATATTAATATAAAAAATATAAAATTACAGCAATTTATATTAATTTTATAAATATCTATATAATATTATGCTTCGCCACGTCTTACTCTTTAAATGAGTTATAGTGGAAATTCATTTATAACATAAATTCTATATTTTTTTTAAGCTATTTTATATTAAAAGTTCCATATAATCAAAAATGTTTAATTTATAAAAAATATATTGCATACAATGTATAGTACCTAAATACAAATTAAAATATTTATAAATGAATTAAATACTTGTTTTCTAACTAAAATTTATTTATTGTATTAGAATATACTTTACTTTGAATAAATAATACTAATTTATTTCATATTCTCATATTTTTTTTAATAGAAAAAATAATAACATTTTGTGATATTACAAGGTCTGGTCATTATAATTTTATATTTCACGTCCATGAACATTAAACATATTATAATAATAATATTCAACATAATTCGTTTTGTACAACTCATATTTTTTTGCTTAATTTTAACTATGTAGTTAAATGTATAAAATATTTTAATCTGATAGTACGTCATATATTATACATAATATTACAGACGGTTCATAGAAGTACACCTTCAGAAGTAGTAAAGTCGAGTTCGAAAATGTGTGAAAGTATCCCATTAGGGGACTCACGTAATTTTGAAACAGCAAATGACATATTATAATAATAATATAATACAATATATTATATCACATCTAAAAGGAGATGATTCATTTATGACATAGGTATAATGCGCAATATTATACTACACAGACGATATTATTATGAAGAATCCGATGGAAGCTTCATGCAATTAACGGCAATGACTTTTAAACCAAGTAAATTTGCGAATGTATTTAAAATTCATACCACCACCACCAGCAATATAATGTACACTCTAGATAGAATTAGTTTAAAGAATATATTATATTAAGAAGAGAACAAGTGCGAGAAGAAATGAAATTATGTAAATATGTAGAACGATAATAGTTTATAAAAACTTAACTTTGTTTATATACCTATATTATAATCTAAATATGTTTAAATGATAAATAATCCTTTTGATAGTTTTTAATTAAAATTCAAATATAAAATTAATTTTGCGGTTAATGTTTAAAATTACAATTAATTAATTACGTTATTATTTTTTTTTTTTTTTTAATTTAAATAGGCAGATTGTATAGTAGCCTCATGGGTGTTAGTTGAATGAAAGTACTTACAGTAATATACAATAATAATATAATATGCAATGTAAGATAGGTTAAAAAGCTAATTTTAATGTAAGCCACACGATATAATATTATATAAAACCTATTTTCTTTTCTAGTCTAATCCTGTGGATTGTGTTTAAAAATACACATACACTTGTGTATAGTGTGTACATATCGCATTGTTTGAATCAAGTAATAATATTTTCCACTTTGGTTCGAAGAATAATAAATAATACATTTGATTATTTCCTTCGTATGCAGATATAGAACAATTTACTATCTTATAGTTATCGTTAGAATTGTAGCTTTTAAACCATGGCTTACTAATTACATCAGCAGTCACCTATTGGGTTATATTCATAATAACCGTATAGGACATTTTCATTTAACAATTTATAAAATAAAGTTAGGTTAGGTTATACACTATAGACACTATAGACTATACTGTAAAGAACCACGTATCAAAATTTATTAGTTATTATGTAATATGGAAGTTGTTGTTTATCTATTAGTTTTAGCTAAAAATGGAATATTACTAAACATGTCAGTTTACCAATTTCTCAAAAACATTTTTTGATCAGACACATTTTGTTTTACATATTTATTGTTGATAATTTTTAAACGAAAACCGTCGTATAATAATTTCATAGAAAAAAAATGTAGATATATGTATTAACAAAACTACAAACTAATAATAATATTAAATTTATCAAGTTCTAAAACCGTGAAAATATATTATGTTTTCTAATCAATGCGCTTCTGTGTGTATATTACATTTTGGAGATATATACAGATATCTACCATAAAATATATTATTATGAATATCATTTCGTACATATATATTTTTATACATCTAATTTTTTTTACCAAACATCTTACGTCAACTCTGTGTTATTTTCAAAGGTTATCTTACTCACGTCTTAAAATGAGAACAATTCACGTGTTTAATGCGCTTACATTTGTACAATTTACTATTTAGTATTAAGTTAATACACACAAGCACACACGTATTGCACGTTATAATAACAAATGACAATACTAATATCATTATGTAGGTATATTGTAGGTACTCTTATTTTCCTTCTTCTAAGTCATACGCAAGAATACCTCATGCACATTGAATATTAAAACTTACACCGATCGTATATTTTCGCTGAGAAGAACATACCTATTATTTATGCCACTTTAATCGTAAGACCGTACATTGTAAATTCCAGCGTCTTTATTTTATTTTGTTATTTTGTTACCGTTCATTTTAAACAAATCAACTCGTTAAATAAGTGATAATAATAAGATTGGTTTAGAAATCTTATAACTATACCACCGGGCCAGACCTGTATAGTTATAATAATGATTATTAATGTTCACGGAAGTCGGAAAAAAAGACTAAATATAACTGATTAAAAATTTTCTTGGTACCTACATTATTAATGAACGTACGCTTTTGATTATCTACTGGAACAATTACGGGAGACACTAGATGATCTCCGAGTATGATTCGACTACACTCGTATATTATTTTAACGAAATAAATAGCTGCGATTAATTTAACTAGGAAAACTGAACCAACGATAACGTTCTCGTCATTACAGAACGTTGTATAGTTTTTAACTCACATCAGCCGTAATTGTAATTGTACTTAAATAATATATAATATAATAGAAGTTACTAATTGTTTTTTGTATATGCGTAATTACTACCTATATACCTACTAGTTGTTCTCAAAATCATTTTCCACTCAAGACTTAATCATTAGCAACTAAAAGTTGTAGTCCACGTTTGATATATATATATATATATTTGCTTTATACTAAATATTTTTCAGTAATAAGTAGTTTTAGATGCAGCAAAAACAAATAACACAGATCAAACAGAATAAAAAATAATATGCATTTTTTTTGTAATCATTATTTCTTTTCTAAAAAATTATACTTATCTTAAGTATAATTACTATTTTATTACAATATTTTATAGCATATCGTGTACCTACCTGTACTATTTAGCAAGTACCTAACGAATAACGAGGGTTAATTAAATGCGCATATTAGTTTAAAACTGTTATTATTAGTATGTATTTCGGTAATAACAAAACATAATAATGTAGATTAACTAGTTCCTATCTCCCTTGGGCGTCGCACCGCACGGTTTGGAAACTATGCACTGTTCTATAATATTGGTGGTTGAATGTAAATATATGAGACATTTTTATAATTTCGTAAAAACGCAAATTTAAAAACATACCCACAATTCACATTAAGCCCATGGTAATAATTGCAAGCTCTCTGTACATCTATATACACAGTGATTAAAACGTGAACATCGTCTACGGGGTGTCCGCTGCAATAAAAACCTATGCAAAAACATTAACCTAAATATTAATAAAATAACACGCATATACATGCTTGTTGAATTTTTTTTAAATGTTATTTGTATTTTATAAAAAAAAAAAAAAATAATTGCTTTTCAATTCAAAATAGAAATTATTTGATTAAAAATTATAAAGTATTTAAATTAAAACTTTTGTAATATATTATTTAACATTGGTCGATCAAAACCTTGTAAAAACTATTTTGTATATTCAACATCGCTCATTATAATATAAGCTTTTACGTGTTGTATTATAAAAAGCATCCTTTATGTCTACACATATTAAACTTATTTCAGAAATTCTCGAGGAATATCTAAGTTCTATTTGTCTACCTTAAATAATGTATAATGTCTTTAAACAAAATATAATTATGTTCCTTTAATTAACCAAGAATACTTTATAAGGCACTTAAATTATCATTCACAAAAATCAAGAAGTTTTAGTTATTCTATGTTTTATAATAAATAACTTTTAGTATAATTTTATATAATACTATAATAGCGATATTTGTATAAATAAAAAAAGTTATGTGTTTTTGCAATACGTTTCATAGATACTTATAATACAAGTGTATAATAACAATACGCGATGTGTGAGTGAGATAATATAATGAATGGTTTATTTTTATTGTATTTTTACTTTTTTTTTAATAGAATTATTCATCTTTTTTTTGTTTAAGTATGAAATAAAAGTGTTTTTTAAATACCTAGTATTTAATAATATTTAATGAATTGTATTGTTCTATTATATTAACTATAAAACGCTATATTAAACTTATGCACCATAAGTAAATAGGTTCGTTTATTAAAATATAAAATAAAAATGTCTGCTAGTGGGTACTGCTCTGCTGTGCAATAAATTTCGAGTGGTAACTGTTATAAATGTGTTCAATTTGAAATCAATGATGTACCTATCATTGTATACGAAAAACGATTCTCAATGAAGAAGGTCTTTCAGAGTATCAGCCTATACCACGAACTATATTTCATGATAGATTTTTTGATATAGTTATTAGGGTAATTTATTTTACTTTTAATATTACGGTAGGTTGATATAGTTTTTTCCGAAAATATTGTATTTTTTATACTAATATAGTATTTAAATATTTAATTAAAATCCCTACATATATATAAGAACAAGCCTTTTTTGTGTAGGTACTCATTTTGTAACGACTACACTAAAATACCTATTTAACTTTATTCCAATTTTTTTTCCACAAAATTGTTCCAAATGCCTTCCCAAGTGTCACCACGTTACCCATTTTTCAAAATTTTGGTTGAAATCGATAAAAATAAATTTTAAAAAATAAGTCAAGTTTTTATACTAACTATATAAAAAAAAAAAATAAAATAAAATAATTCAAATTGTTTTAACAGCTATATAAAAACCACGAGATGGTTCATCATTGTATCTCTTCCACAGTAGTAAAAAAAAATTGAAACAGGTTAATGTAAATGTTTAAGTTTTGAACACCGTTAAACCGAATATTAAATAACAAATTAATCAAAGTTCGATCATATTACAGAATTGGCATTTTTAACGGGAAACGAAATGCACGGGGTCAGCTATAGTAATATATATTTATATCATATTTTATAACTCAAAATTCAATAATATCTTATTGTAAATAAAAAAACAACCAAAAGTACATAATATAATCACGATTTTCACATGCCATAAATTGATTTTACCATAGCGTTTTGAAATGTTATACTATTATACCTGTATCAAATAAAAACCAATTAAATTACTCAACGAAAACATTTATTTAATATACCTAACTGATAATATTAAACATTTAATAAGCGAACCAATGAAATACTTTGGCGAAAATGTGTATAAAATACATTGTTTTAATAATAATCAGCTAATATAATTAGTATATTTTTGTTTTGTGCATAAGAGATGTGTAAAGTTTATTATAATATAGGTAACAGGCATTTTTTTCTTTCTTTTTTTTGTCTGCCTGTTATATTATAATAAACTTTACACCTCTGATGCACAAAAAAAAATATACTAATTTATTATTGTTATTAACTTAAGTCAATATCGCCTGATCGTATAATAGTATGAATAGCTACAGGTTTATGGGATAAATATAGCCAATGGCTCAAAATTAATCTACATGTTTTAATATTTTAAAAATGTTATGTGTTTATAAAATATAATGATAATATTATACGTAAAAGTTTAAAATCCCGATGATTTGTTTTTTAATAACAATGAAATAAATAGGTATATAAAATCATCGTTTTTCGATTAAATATCGAATTTTGTTCTAATGTCTAATATATATATATTGCTAATATATTTTTCAGAATTTTTAGTTTTAGAATAAACTATTTTTGAAAACCTTGTAATACATTTCTAACCTTCAAAACTAAAAATGTTATCATTTTTAGATTCTGAACGAAGTGATGAGTGTATTGATTTTACAATGATGTGTGTTTTTTTTTTTTAATTTTTTTTTTTTTTTTTTTGTGTGTGTCACCGCATTTTAGAGCAGTAAAAGTGCTTCGATTTTAAAAAATGAGCACTGTTTCTGATAGGAAAGTGAATCTTGTTGGTACTTTGGGGGTCAAAAGTAAAAAATGTCCAATAGTTTTCAAAAGCGTCAGGAAAAACCCTAAAAAAGTAACAGAAAAACGGGAATTTTTACGCAAAACCAGTTTTTGACAAAATCGATTTTTTTATATGGTTATAATTCAAAAAATAATCACTATAAATACTTGAAATTTTCACCAAATATTTATGTTAATGTTATCTATATACAGTACAATTTTCAAAAAATAATATAACTTTTTTTGAGTTATTTATAGACCACTGAAATTTTAGATTTGTATGAGAATTTTTTTTTTTGAAGTGTCAATATAAAAAGATTTTGGATGATCAAAAAATTTTAAAAATTTAATACAAGGTTCCTCATGAGTTGTTCTTATTGTAGCTAAAAAAAATTAAAAACCGTTAGCCACAATTTTTTTTTATAAGCGTTTATAGTTCAAATTTTTACGAAATTTATCGAAATCGCGAAAATTTGCAAGTCATTTTGAAGTTAAAAAATCATAAAATTTTTTTGTGTTAATAACTAAGGATTAAAAACAACACTAAGTTTTCCATAAGTTTTTCTTCAAGTATCCATTGAGAAAACTCGAAGCATCATTATAAGAAAAATTTTAAGTGCGTTTGAACTTTGAATTTTAAATTTTCACGAAATAGCATAACGATAATGATTTATCCCAAACGATTTTAAATATTTGTTATTATTCCAAAAGAATAAATCGTAGATACCTGAAAATGTTACCAGTTATTAAAATTGGCATTTCCTTTATTTGATTTAATTTTCAAAATATTTTGACTTTTTTTGAGCTATTTATAGACAACTGAAATTTTCAATTTTTCTGAAAAAATTTTTTTGAAGTGTCGATAAAATTTATTTGGCCCTACTATAACTATCATTGGATTCAAATTTAACACTCCTATAATATATAATAATGATCCACGCGGCACCTAATGTTCAGCAGAGCGGTACCCACTTGCCCACTTTTTAAAAATAAAATTATTTTAAAATTATTATGATTTTGACGAATTTCTTTTTATTAAATTATAACTTAAAAATATAATTATATAAAAAAAAAATATGCACATAGGTATAATATCTTTATCATTTTTATATAGCTTTAATAAGAACTAATGAGAAATTTTGTATTACATTTTTAAGCTTTTTTGCAGATTGAACAATTTTCATCAATATTTATAAAAAATCAAAAATATTTATCTCCAACATT
This sequence comes from Aphis craccivora, assembly GCA_009835225.1. Taxonomy (NCBI): domain Eukaryota; kingdom Metazoa; phylum Arthropoda; class Insecta; order Hemiptera; family Aphididae; genus Aphis; species Aphis craccivora. Next base: position 132,564 of record VUJU01000190.1, on the reverse strand, counting down.
TATAAACGTATTGGCATTCTTTTTATTTGAATTCTCAAAGTACCTATTAGATTTTCTTCACCAGAATAGATATTGAAGTTGAATCTAAGCAAAATTGAAAAAAATACACCATTGTAAAATCAATATAATATTCTTCACTCCGCTCAGAATCTAAGACAGATAAAAGTTATGTGTATTACGATTAACTACAGGGATGTAAAAATAATTTTAAAGATAAAATATAAAATAGGTACATTAGCATTTGAACAAAATATGTTATTATAAATTATGGAAATATTATTATTCCAATTTTGCGAGAATTCAGAATAATCAATAATATTAATGTATATATTATAATATATTTATCAACTTTTGAATGTTCAATCAACCCTGTTTTTGAAGATTCAATATACTTGTACTACCCTTAACTGCTAGGTGATGTAATCAATAATAAGATTTTAGCATTAATAGACTATACAAACATTTTAGTGTTCTATAATAGTCCACTGCATAAACATGTTTATAAATAAATTGTTTTATTTCATTAAAGTTATATTTTGGGACGTTACTCAAATATTTTTAAATTAAAAACATGTAATTTGAAGAAATTATATGTATAGATAGTTTTAATGAAATTCATCGAAAATTCCGTAAAAAAAATATCTCGTTTTTTCGTTGAAATTTAAATCTTTAGTATAATACACATTCATGTTTTATTTTATTTCTGTTATTTCAAATAAGTTTCTCCAAAATGTACAATAAGTAGGTAGGGTCATACTATACATGAGAGACGAGAGTTATATTACATACGTACATATCATAAGTTTGTATAGAAAAATAATCCACTTATGGACGACACTTTTGATTTGATTTGTCAGGCAATTATTTTTGCTAAAGGTAAAACACTAAAACGTTGTCAGTTTCTTTAAGACCCCAGTGAACATTTTCTTTTAGGGTATTAAAGTAGATAAATCATTTAGGGGATAATAATTGTGATGCGTCTCGAGTCCATTGTGTAAATGTTCATAAAACAAAATTGCTTCTTCGAATTGCTTTCGTACTAATATAATAATTAGTAAGAAAAGTATAACTTAAAATGTTGGATGAATAATTTTTGTCTATACTATATTGTTTGAATGCGAGAATTTTAAGTCAAAACTGAGTCAGGGATGTGATTAAACTCAAACAGGTTTGATTATCTCTTGCACACTATATTATATAGTATGACTATATATATATGTAGTCTATACAGGACTTTTAGTTTACAATTTATGTATTTATTTTAATCAATATAATTAGCAAGAATCATACGTGAACGTGAATTCAACTGTCCAGAGACGGATTTTTAAGTTATAATATCAGTCTTTTTGGTTTCTTATATTCAAAATTATTATTATACATACAGATATACATATTATGCAACTTCGAACTAGAGTAATGTTCTATGACCATAAAAAATAAATGTATTTTTATGTATGAATGTCAACGTTGTCCATGTAATATTTCTTTTAGTTACTAAAGAACGACAAGAAATAGCACTTTTTAGAGTTGTCCTATTACAATTTATTTTTATGGGTTATGTTAGTGTTTATATTCACATACAACTATACTACAATTTTATGTTATGTTTATTTGTGTTTCGTTGTCTCATTTAGGTGTATAACATTATAATTATTTTGAAAATAGATAAAATACATATATCTTCATAAATTCCTTTTTTTTCTCTCTACTATATATAAATATATAATTATTATCAATGTTAATTTATATACGGTATTCGTGTAAAAAAGTTGCTACTGGAGTTAAATATAACATGTTATAGTTTATATTTTTATCCATTTATTAATCATAAAATTAATAAATATAATATTAATAGTAGGTACATTGATTAATAAAAAGAGGACTTTATTCAAAATTTATCAAGTACAATTTGTTACACTTATGTTTATCTTATTAACGTTTTCACTGTTCCTAGAATTAATGTATAATTTAATTCACCAATCTAATATCTTGAATTACTTATAAATTGGTTATATAATGATTTATTTGGTATCTACTCGTATACTTGACAATGTATCATTCCTATGTTTATTATTTAATCAAATATTCAAACATATGGTAATACTTGAAATAAAATAACGATATTATATCCTTGTTTTTACAAGCTTTCATTAAAATCTGAATTAAGATTTAATATTTTTATATGACAGCTGAGATACAATACTCCAGAAAACACGAATGGTTATAAGATTTTTTAAGTAGAATTGGTATTTGTTTAAAAACATTTAAATAGGGTAACAAATGTTTATTGCAGTATATTATTATCATTATACTTTTTATAAGCTAAAAGTTTCAATTAATATTCTATGTTTTTATAATATTTCTATGTTGATTAGGTATATTGATTATGTAAGTATATACTATCATATAAATTTATCGTGTGGATAGAAATTTAAAGTTCATTTATATGGTTAAAGGCTGTACACTAGTTTTTACGCTGAATTATTTGAGGGAAATTTATAATATTTTCTTGACTACTTTAAAATTCAGATTCATCCGATGGATAAAATACAGTTTTCAGTTAAACCGTATTAATACTTGGTCCATCTATAATAAAGGTTTAATACTATATGGTGCGCGATTATAGATAGGTACACCTCTCTCGTTACTATATAGGCATGCCTCGAAATATAGCGTAGTTCCAGACCACTGAGCCATCACAATTGGAATCTATTAAAATATGAAACCATAATTTCTATTAATATTTTCCTGTACTTATTTGTTTTTATTATTACTTTATTTGTTTGTACACAACTGAAGGAAATCCTTTATTATCCTATAGAAATTTAAATCGTGAAATAAAAATTATCACAGAAACATTACTCTGAATTACGATCATATTAATTACTTCTGGTAGTATTTTAATAATTGTATTAATAGTATTTTAATTTATAAATACATTTTAAATTAAATTGTTAAATCTTTAAAAATATGATAAACACTGCTTAAATTAATATATAATCGACATTCAACTAGGTATAGGTCTATAAAATTTAAAATTATATACAATTTTTTTTTGGTTGTTGATTATACTTGATATCATATCATAATATAGTATTATAAATTATAATAGATGGTTTAAATTTAAATATAATATAATACATATACATATGTATGAGATCTTAAAATATATTTTTAAGATTAAGTTAAGTTTGATGTACATGATTTATTAGTTTCATCCATTAGGCCCATCAACATTATTGCATGTCTATGAAAATTATTGTTCAAGTAAAATTACTATGAAAACATTTTCACTTCTGGGAAATACATGAACAGACATTTGTGTCGGCTCTTACATCATTACAATTAATCCGCCATCATTATTGTGGGCTAATTATTATTTTTCACGAAATAAATCCAAAAAATAATTAATTTGCTCGAGATAAATGCATAAGGTTACCTTCTCATTAACGCTATTATGACACATGTCGAGCATGGTTAAACGAAAAGTGTATTTATTAAAATCATACATTTAAACAATTCTACAATTACATCTATACGCATAATCAATATAAAAATGATAAATATATTATAGTAATAACATAAATAATTATTATTAATCTTATGTTAATTTGATATTATACAAATAATGAAAAATGTAACCGATGATAGAATAGTTGAGTATCTGTTAATTGTTTTTAAAACTCGTATCTAACAATAAAAATATGGAAGTAATTATAATTATAACAATTAATAATAATAATTATTATTATTATTATTATTATTATTATAAGCTTTAATAATATTATTCTATAATATTCGGGAGACTATATTTTGATTATACATTTTAATTAAATAAAAGCATCTTCGTGATTCTACATGAATTCAGTGTTATTATCATTATTCATTAATTATTATTTCACGCAAACATTGGATATTAAATTAATGAATTCAAATTCAAAAATATCGGGTAAAAGATCATATCATTTATAGTACATTAATCAACAATCTGTACATTTTTATTAACCGTTTCTATATAAATAATCAACTGAGGCATCATCTATATTCTATATAATTAAGATTAAGATTATTAATTATTTTATTATGTACAGTTAATTATACAAAAGTATCATAAGACGTTTGGGATATATATTATATTAATAAAAATGAAAATGCTATGTTCTCAACGTCAACTTAAATATAGGTTTTCACGCTATTCATTAAAATATTTGAAGTTGCATAATTGTGCGTGTTTAAAATAATAATGATAATATTATACTAATACACCAAAAACAGTGGATTCTCGTAATCCGACTATACAATAGGTGTAATACAAATGTATAGGCATTATAGACGTTATAGTTTAACGTCAATTACATTTTGAAGTCAATATTTGACAGAAAAATTCACAATTTATTTAATTTTTTGAAAACGGTTAAACTGCGCTTTATGTAAATAATATAATATACAACCATATCTTTATATTGTAGCGGAATTGAAATATACTTTCTCGTTTATACAAAATTGTTTAACAATACTTTCCAAAGTTATTCTTTTAAATGAAAAAATCATCTTCTGATTAATACTTTTGATTAGTTCAAAACTTTTTATATTCATACTATTTTTTATTTGACATGCTTTCATACCAAACAAAACAATTTATTTCTACTTTATTATAACTAAAAAAAATTATGTCTCTTTCCTGCGTCTGAAATACATAGATTGTCTGGCAATGGCATATTTGAAGCTTAACCGATAGGAATAGGCGATTTAAAATTGTAAATAAACCTCATATTATTACCATATCCAATCCCATTGACATGGAAAATATAGATGTTTTTTTATTCAAATAACTTTTGTAAATAACTATATATTTTAAGAGACACTATAAAAATATTGTTTACAATGATGGATTTTTTTATTTCATGTAAAAACTATTAATGATACAAAGTAATTGGAAATCTTCATAATTATATTATGTAGCCCTATTACCAGTCAAAAATTCCAGTCAATATTTAAAAACTCTTAATAATATTATTATTCAAAAAATTATTTCTACAGAACACCAAATTTTGATTTATAATGATTTGTCTTTATTTTAAGATCTAAGTGATCAATACATATTACTTTGTATATAAATTGTAGTTTTGAATATAAATACTTAATATTTAAATACCTACATATTTCTAAAATAATCATTACAGCATGCTATACTTTGATAAATTGTAAATATTTTTAACCATTGATACTTTATTCTTTTAGAATTAAAAAATTGATATTTAAAAAAAATATAGCTATTAAATAAAAAAAATTTTTTTTTGTGTGTCTGTATACAGCACAACTAGTCGAAATAATGCTCCAATTTCAAACTTAGGGGGTGGTTTCTAATGTAAAAGTGAATATCCTTGGTGCATTATACAGGTCAAAAGTAAACATTTTCCAACAGTTTTCAAAAAAATCGAGAAAAACAAAAAAAAATGACGGAAAACTGGAATTTTTACACAAAACCAGTTTTCGACCAAATCGAATTTATGGTTGTAATTCAAAAACTAATCACTGTAAATACTTGAAATTTCCACCAAATGTTTATGTCAGTGTTATCTATATACAGTTAAATTTTCAAAAATTTTTGACTTTTATGAGTTATTTATAAACCATAGAAATTTTCGATTTTTATGAGAATTTTTTTTTGAAGTGTCGATAAAAAAATGTTGGATGGCCAAAAAAACTTAAAAATTTAATACAAGATTCCTTATGAGTTGTACTTATTGTAGCTAAAAAAAAAAATTTTTAGTCACAATTTTTTTTTATAAGCATTTATAGTTCAACTTTTACGAAATCTGTCAAAAATGCGATAAATTGCAAGTAATTTTGAAGTTGAAAAATCATAAAAAATTTTTGTGTTAATAACTAAGGATTAAAAATACAACACTAAGTTTTCCTTCAAGTATCTATAGGGAAAACTCGAAGCAGCATTATAGGAAAAATTTTAAGTGCGTTTGAATTTTAAATTTTTACGAAATAGCGTAACGATAACGATTTATCCTCAAACGATTTTAAATATTTGTTATTAATAATTTTTTGAAGTGTCGATTTAATTTGTTGGCCCCATCAAAATACTTTAAAATTTAATGCAAAGTTTCTCATAAGTTATTCTTAAAGCGATTAAAAAATTATAAAAATACCTAGGCACAATTTTTTTTTTATTAGCATTTGAAGTTCAAATATTGACAAAAATTCGTCAAAACCATGAATAATATTATTAATATTATTATTATTTTTATATTATTATTAATATTATTTGTAAATTATTTTGTAAGTATAATTCATAAAAATTATTGTATAAGTAGCTAAGAGTTGAAAATGTGATAGAAGATTTTTCATAAGTTTAGCTTACAATAATTATAAAAGAACTTAAATTCTGGTATATTCAGGCTATTAAAACATAAACCACCTTTTTCACCAACAACTGGAAATTATATCCTAGGCTGACAAATCATCTTCGTTCAGAATCGTTATTCGTATACAATGATACCCATCATTGGATTCAAATTTAACACTCCTATAATATATAATAATGTACCTAATATACAGCAAAGCGGTACCCACTTACCTGCTTTTTTTTCCAATTCAAAGCTGTCTTAAATTTTTTCATGCAATATATTATATGTATAAAAAGTTTTCAACTATCTCTTGGAAAGATTTATTGGTTTACATTCAATGTTTTTTAAAAACTGCATTAACGTTAATTTTAGATTTCTTGTCTATAAACGTATGTTGTTATTATACATGTTTTTATATTAGATATTATTTTAACAAGTGCCATATTAAAATTGTAATTTATTTTACATGATTTATTTATTTATTGCTGTCTTATTATGGTTGAAAACTGAATAAATTTGTTTTTCAAATCAATAGATTATAATTTTATCAAAAATCAATTTTTTTTTTTACTATATAATAATAATGTTAATTTTATAATAATATTAATTCAAATTTATTTTAACACCAATCTAAGAATACACGTTATACTATAACAATCTAAGCCCAATTTATGTTTTTTGTTTATTATTATTTTTATGTAAATGTTTATTAATGTTATTATAATCAAGTTTATAATAGTTTTTTTACACAAACTAACTGGAACCAAATAAGTGTGTTTTATTATAGATAAATAAACTTTGAACAGATACATATAAAACTGGTCAACAATGAGGTTGATTATGACCTTATATCAAAACTAAATTAATTTTTAAAACGAAACACGAAATTTATCCTCGAAAGTTTATATTTTTCTAGGAAATACTATATTATAGCCACTATAGAGATAATATTATTTTAACTTCCAACATTATTTTCTTTGTAAAGTAAAGATGAATACACATTGTCACTTATTATAGAACATTGTAAGTATATTTAAGCATTGTTTTTACAATAATTATTGGTTTGAACTATTAGAAGAAATATTAAATTGAAATGTAGAATTTTGAAACACATCGATACCATCAACGTTATTGTTCATTTATTTTTATTAAGTGAAACTAAAATATTGTAAAATACATTCTTAAGAACCCAACATTTTCAAATTTTAAATGCTTAATGTACTTAATTATTTTATCATTACAAATAATTTTATAAGCCAATCAATATTTTTAAATAGCAAATTAAATGGTTTCATTATAATAAACAATTATGTATTGATGTTCTTTCATTATACATTAATTATTTCTATATCCAGAAAATATAGAATAATTGGTCCGAGTATTTAAATCTTACGACTTCGATTAATGGATAAACTTCTGAACATTTAATATCATAAACCCTAACCAATAAAATGCTTTTTAGATAGTTTGGATAATAATGTGGGTAAGCTATGCTTTTAATGTTAACGATCAACCGAATTACGCTTTGCCAATATAGATTAACCTAGGTAGATACCGTTTTTTTTATATACATAACAATTAAACCTAACCATACTTAACACAGATCATAATAAATAAGTTGACACAGAGACACAGTATAACATTACATTATACCCCTTGTAAACACAGCTAAACAGTGTATCCAAATACTACTATACACAAAAGTATATTTCTTCAAATTGTTGAATCAATCAATCATTATAACATATTTATTAAATACTGGATGTAATAATATTATTTAAAAATATTTTATATAAAAGTAACCCATTATCGAAATTCTTCCGGGTCTATTTGCCTACACACAATTGTTACGTGATTTAAAAAAATATAATTCTGCATGTCAACATGCGCATGAAATTAAATATTATATTTTTTTGGGGCAAAATATTTTTTTTTACTCTATTATTATCTTAATACTAATATGGCATTCTGCATAAACAATATAGTAATTCTTTTTACAATGAACGATAATTTTTATATTTTTATAGTAGATAAAATCGCTTAAATTAAAAATGTACTAAAACTCAGTAATTAGATACGAAACTAATGAAAACTTCGAATTAGTAACAACTAAATGTAATAAAACTTTTAAATAAAATAATATTGTGAAAAAGAGTGAACAACAAACAAAGAATAGTCTATAGTAAAATATACACTATGACGGATTAAATTAAATTCTCTGACTGAGTTTACACAATAAGGTTGAAAATTACCAATCTTCCTTCTCCGCAATAATCAAAAATTAATTCTTGGTATTGTGTAAAATCCTATGTAGGTAGGTATTACAATCACAAAAAAGCAAGTAGGTATATCAACGCGTGCCTGATTGTTATTTGATATTTTTTGAATACTCAAAATTATCGACAAATTAAAAACAAAAAAATCGTTTTTATTTCAATAGAATAATAAACAAATCTTACGTGATGGAAAGTAAAAACATTAATTACTTATGTATAATAGTCACTGGGTGATATGAGATTAAATGCATCAAATAAAACACTCTGTAAAGTCAATATAGCTTACAACTTGGAAACGACAACTTTGATGTTTGTTTTCACACTTACACGTGTATATAAAATATACGATTGTATAATGCGAATCTATATTATGAATATAGCTATTTGTAATACTGTTATATTTTATTTCATTGATGGGCTCCAATATATCGCGTTATTGAAAAAATGAATTGTACGTATAATAATAATATCTATGTGATGTCCATCATTAAATATATAGCTACGTATAAATATGTTTATAAATTTATAATATAGCCCCTGTCAAAGAAATAAAGAATTATTTTTTTCACTTGCTTCGAACCCTCGTCGTTGGCATTATGTCGCTAACAGTATTGCAAAAAATACACACATTCACACTGATACAAACAATATGTGATATTATATTTTTGTATTTTGTATACACGATATGTTTAGTATAGAGATACAGTAACCAGATCGAAAATTACATGGTAAAGGCCGAATGATGGAAAAAAGGCAATCGAAATGTCATAATACGAACGAACTGTGTCGTGTTCATATCACGTGATTGAATTGTATACTGAAAAGTACAAATTGCGAACGATTGTCGATCGATACAGATAAAATAAACTTTGAAAAAAAAGTTTATATTATGAAACACAAATACATGTGTTTATATCAATACAACGTGATAAGCCGATTATGGTTTTGGTCTCTAAGTTTTTGATTCGTTTTGCTTGATTTCTGGTAAGCTACATAAATCGTTACACGAGTCACGGATTTTCCTTAGCCATATTCTATAACGCAATATTACTAAACACGTATATCGCTCTTTACGTCGCTCCATAATCATTGAACACATACTTTAAACTACACATGTCCTACCGCAGATCCACACTTCTGCTATATGTGTATGTAGGTCTACAATATGTTATGACCTAAAGAGTAAAGAATTTATGTATGAAAATCGTGATTTGAATTTATATATTTGTAAATCGTATATTATAGATGCGAGTACGTCGATGAAATTTTGAGCGATACCAGCTAACAGGGCACATCTGGTTATCATATCATTATATTATTATATACTTATTAGTTATTATAGTTATGGATAAGTACTTTTATTTGTTATTGCCCTATCATAACGGTGGTAATACTAAGATATTTTTTGAAATATGCCTAGTTAAAAACTTACAAAACTATCAAATGTAATTAAATAATAAAAACCTAGATTGGATCCCAAAATTTGAAATCATCACTAAGATTTAAGTTTACTAAAAAAAGAAACAAATTTACTCACATGAAAATAAAGATAAATACAAAAACTGAATAAATGTATAAAAATATTCATCAACGTATCGAAGAAAAGTATTCGAATCGTGGACATTAATATTACCATCACTACACAAACCACAGCTTTAACGAAAAAATAAAAAGAAGATCTCTATTCTATCTCTACCACCAAATCTACTCTATCCTACAAGCAGTTAAATATATCTCAAACAAAGACCAACAATATTGATCATACAAAAATTATCTACAGTTTCTTAATGGCCAAAGAAGATCCTCAAATAGGTAACTCATGCGGAACTTAACTCACCATACAACATATTTTAACAGAATATTGTAAACATAAAAACAAAAAAATAAAATAAAATAATTTATCTTATCATCTTTATGAAATCCTAGGAACACAATAAAATAAATAATCAAATTAATATAAACTTATATAGCAAATAGCAATATTGAAACATAAATTGTATATAAAAAAAATTTTTAATACGTTACATTATACCTACGCCAATAACAATAATTGTTGAAGCAAATTGATCAATAAAAAATAAAAACAATAAAGTATTCACTTTTAAAAGCTAATTATATTAGCATAGTTAATAATTAATGTTTCATAGTTACACGTAAGTAAATATATAAATAATTTCCTAAAGATCTATAAATGTTGACACATTTTATTTGTTTTAATTTAAGGATATGTTTTTGTTGTAAAAATTGAACAGCAATACAACGTATATAATAGTAAATAACTCATTAAAATTTATATTTAATAATATTCCAAAATATGTTAACACATTTATGATATGGTTAGGCAGTGGCGTATATAGGGGCGAGGTTAGGGGTACAATAACCCTCCTGAAATGTATGGTTAGTATGGACATTGATTTTAATTGTTATAATATAATATTATATAATATTATCATACATTTTTTTTAATCCCCTCCGAATTTAATTTTTATATACTCCACTGTAGTTACTTACAAAATTTAAATCACACATACAACATGGTTGCAAAGAGCAGACAACATACTAACAAAATTATTGTACTTAATACAATTTATACAATTTTAAGAAGTATTTATACATAGTAGTTTAGAGATGTCAAACCTATAGCACACGCTACATATGTGTTATTTTAGTGAAACAACAATTGTCCAAAAAATTATCATTTGTACCATTATTCACCATCATTGATACCGCTCTACTGTACATTAGATATCGAGTGAATCATTGTTATTGGTGTATTAAATTTGAATTCAATGCTATGTAGTCATTTATTTCACTATAATTATTAAGATAGATTCATTAAATATTTGCCAAGTATACTACATTTATTATATTATAATTCCCAATTTTTGAGTCAATAATAACTCAAGTTTGTTAGTTTTTCTCAATTATTTTGAAAAAAATTAGTAATTTTAAATTGTAATCTCTTTAAAGAGCAATCTACCTAGATTCCATTTTCTATTCAAAACTACTCACTGAGTTTAATATCAAATCTTTTTTATAACTACTTATCGTGTACACAGATACAAAAACACACATAAAAAAATCAATATATTTATCATCGCACTTAAAATTTAAAAAAGGGTCATCAAATTAATTGACAAGGAAAATAAAACTCAAACAAATTGTTTTATTTGACACGCAGTACAGAAAAGTTTACTGTCCCTGTACTAGTCTAACCTCCACCTATGATATCAATATTATAAAGAAATATTGATGATGAATATCGGAATTTTATAACAAAGACTTCTGATTTAAGGTCGCCTGGTAACATGGTGATCGATTATATATGACGCAGTAACGAGTCAATATTAAACATATACCCAGTTAACATGTATATTACACAATTCCTTTACACAAACTTGTTTAACTATTCTAAAATATAAATTAAATCGATTCTATAATAATGAATGAATTGACACTTACAGAATTTCAATTATCCGTAACCCATAGCCATAATAAATTGCCACAATACATTATATAAGTGTTATAGTTTCTGCAGCTGACGCCTATACTCGGCGATTGGACTGATCACGAAAAAATTTATGTACGTGCAGAAGTCTAAAGCAAATACTATAGACCTAACCACTTTATTTATTTATTAACTATCATTCCCACTCGCAATATTTGGCTGGATCCACTATTGCTTGATGATCTATTGTCTTATTTAATGTAAATAGCCATTGAAATATATTTAATATAGCAAGAATGTCATATTTTTTAGTTAAAAATTAAAAAAAAAACGCTGCAAAGAACAATAGTTGAATGAAAATGCGTTGGTTTATATATATTTTTCTTCAAAACCAAGCTTTGGTTGGTTCCAACAAAAGATTGTTGGAGTTATTGGATAATTTTTTCTTCATGAATTAATAAACTAGCAAGATAACCGAAACATTACAATCCTTCAAATTGGCATCCAGACTTGGTTTTTGCAGTAATAATAAGCAAAACTTTTTCAAAACGCAAACTATTCAAAAAGGGTCGACATACAAATATTTTATACAAGAAAAAAATATTATTGAACAACCAATACAGTCACTCAAAATTTAGAAAAAAATATTCGACCGTCTCTGTTTAAAATCGAACATAAATACAACCTATATATATATTACATATATTTTCCCTAATTTTTTTCTACCCAAATAAACCCACTTACTATTGAATTATATACATTATTTCTATTACCTTGTCATGTATACGATTTCGAATTGCTGACTACGTCATAGTATATCGGACCATCTTTTTCCCTACATATTGTTAGTCTGATTCAAATATCCAGAGAGTGAGTGCTATTCCAGTGATGAAAAGTAGTCATGGGAATGAATTTTTTGGATACAAATACTCTTTATAATTTATAAACAGTTAAACCCCGAGAGAATCGCAGAAAACCTCGGCTTTTAACGGCTCAGTTCATTTGCTATTAATAGGATCGTTTATTGTTGAAAAATGCATTGAAGTACTTAATAAAGTTATTTTTATTTTCCTTGATTTTCGGTATGGTTTTGTGTGCCTTCTTTGTATCAGACACAAAATCCTCTTTAGTAAAGTGCAGTTAATCCAAAGACATAAGGTTTTGACGAGTTATCTGAAAGGGATTTTCCAAGTTCTCATTGTAAATTACCAACGAGTTGAATAGAAATTGCTCTATTGTTATCATGTGTATGCCAGTTACCAAGAGTTCCATAGTTATATACAAGTGAACATTTTCATTAAAAAAAAACACGTGTTATTTAATATTCTGTTTTTCAAATAACGTACAAAAGTCGTTTTATTATTAAAAAAGATTTCTTAAGTGAATACAATTTATAGTCAAAAGGTAACATTTAATCTTAAGATTGTCGGATGTCAAATATCAAAAAAACTAATTTTAGGCATGTGTATTAAATTATTTTAATTTAGCATACTAAATTAATCTACCTAACAAAAAAATCAAATATTAATAAACAACATAAGAAAAAAAAAATTGAGAATAAAAGATACATTTAAACTAATGTATTAAAAGTTATAATATATCCAACAAATAAAAATTTTAAATGTATTATATATAAATATAATATTAAATATACATTTAAATGTATATATTATATGTATATGTTTTTATTAGTATTTTTCGTCACAACTTTTTCAAATAATAAAAAACTGTGTTTAAAGTATTTCATTTTAGTATAAACGTTTTTGAAGTTATATTTTGTAATTTAAAACATGTATGGCTGAATAATTGCATATTATTTAAAATAATAAAACAATAAAATTATTTATTTTATTTTTAAATATAGTAATTAAATTGTTTCAAACATTTGATTAGTTTATGAGGTATTCAAATTCAAATTTAAAACGTTGGAAATGTAATGATAATTCGTTGCTTATTCATATTATTATATTACAATAGTTTGTATACATTTTAAAATATTTATTTAGAATAGTTTTCATGAACCACATATAAATTACTTTTTATGTAGCTTTCCCATCCCGTTATTCGGTATAATTTTTATCATGTTTAAAATGCCTATAATAATGTTAACCGTTTACATTAGATGTAAAAATCAAAATATTATTTAATTATTATTAATCCAGAATTGGACACCATACATTTTCATGGTTTTAACCGATATAATTAATTAAAAACATAATAATATAACATGCAATAATTGCAATATAAGTATAGACTAGCATAGTAGGTACATTATTATTGTTGACATAGTCCATAGATAGTTTATAGAATACTTCCCGGTAGTATAGATTACTAAGTTATATTATCTTTGAACCAGTTTTTACGAAGTATATTCTTAAGAGCGCTAAATTATTATTGTACGATATAATATGTTAGTAATTATTTATAGTGTCTAGTTCTCTCACCATCTATCATTTTGAAATATTTGTTTTACAAATAAAATAACGAAAAAGTAATAGTATTAACTTGAAACTCTACTGTATAGTTCATATACCTAGATCTAGATGCTACCATCCCTCAATTCGTTTTTTTTTTTTTTTTAATATTGTAACCATATATACGTTAAACTAAATTATGATGATTGGATTATACAGTTGGATAAATATTTAAAATGTATTAATATTTACTAGTTAGTAATTCAATGAAATATTCGATTGAGTAAAAAAAAATCTAACAATTTCAGTATTTTATGCATCTATACATATATCTATATAGGTAGGTATATCTAACTATCTAAACGTTTGGAATTGTACGAAATCAGAATTTATTTTTCTGCATTAATAAAATTAACTTTCAAATAAGTTGGTTTTTTTATTCAATAAAATTATATTATTGTGTTCAGTCATTTAAATCAACCAATCGGACTGAAAAACCTCGTCCAGTCGTCCAGCATCTAAGACAATAGGTATAGAAGAATTGCTGGGTGTGAAGTCAGACAGATAAAGTAATAATAATTTCGATCACAAAATTAATTTTATTTATTTATTTTTAATTTCATTTGTTATATTTATAGGTTATCCGACTCATCCGTAGATTTTATTTTCGTCAGATTCTAAACGTGTAAATGTATATTCTATTGGTGATACATACGTAGAAGTCTAATCAATGCGTTGCCTTGATCAAATGTAACACGCTGAACTCGGAAAATATAAAATTTCTACTCCGATGGCCGTCATCCCAGCAAATATAATGTAATGTTGGCAGTTGTCCATCATGGTGTCGTGGGATGTGAAACAAATAGAGCAAACACTACCCACTCGGACTCAATCGATTTTGATACTAAAGAGCATAAGGAAAAACCATGGAATAGGTACTTATTTTTTAATACCATTTTACAACTATATTATACTGCAGATATCGATACAAGGCGCTCATGCACTATACACGGAATAATAGTGTTTTTTCGAATTAACTCAGACGATATAGCTTTAACTCATATACTCGTGCTATATATTATGCGAATAGTACCAGGAGAGTCGTAATGACGAGATCGTTACCTATATAAATTGTTATTATTGTTATACTCAAAAAGATGTCGGACACACAATAATATACGAGAAACGCTCTACTTTTCTAACGACAATTGTATGCAATACATTATGCGTATTAACGTTTGACATCCATCTACTATGATCTATACTCGATACAGAACTCCACATCTACATACGTGTGCGATTATTTCCAACGATGAATGAGGGGTGTTGGGGTGAATGAAAGATTCGCATGTAAAAAATATGTACCCTCTGTATACTCATAATTAATGTATAAAATGTATGCATGCTGTGACACGTACTTTTATTATTCATACACATAGCGATACGTGCTTTATTGTTGTAGCGGATAGAAACACGTATTTCGTAAACATAATAAATCGAATCCCGAGAATTGAGAAGTCTTAGGCTTTAGACACACTTGATGTCAAAAAAGAATAACAAAAACAATTTTTGTTTAGGTGGAAATAGTCGCATAATATAGATTTCCATAAATCATTTGGTTATGTAGGATCGGAGTTTTGGAAAAAATGTTAGTAAATTAAATGATCGTCAAATTAATTTATACAAAAACGTAAAGCATCATCTTTAACATGGTGAATGAATATCAGGTATGTTAATTTGAATTTTATGATATATCATTGTATACGAAAACCATTCTAATCGGTAATCTATCAGTCTATATCACTAATTAACAATATACTTCATGATATTATTTTTGATTTAACTAGTAACGTCATTTATTTAACTTTTAATATTTCGGTAGATTGTAAACATTATTTATTTAGAGTTAAAAATATTGAATATATTATATTCTTAGTATTTAATAATTATAATAATATATATTTATAACATATTTTATCAACTTATATAACTCAAAATCTAATAATAATTTTTTTTAAATATTGTAAAACAATAAAAATGGATCCATAGTAATAATTAGAAAATTTATTAAAATATCATTGTATATTATAGTAAAATTCATAAGAATGCTCCTATAATATAAGGAAAAATTTGAAGTTCCCATAAATAATGTTTTTAAAATATAAAAAAATAATTAACATCGTTATTGATTGTTTAAATAAGTAATTTTATCCAAATTATAACCAAGTATAATACAAGATACGTTTTTTTATATAGTTATTAAATTCTTTTATTTTAATTTCATTATTAGAGTAGATATAATTTAAAAATTAAATAAATTACATCATTTTGAAATCAATCAATACATTCATCACTTTGCTCAAAATATAAAATTAAGGAAAAATAGTAATTACATGTTACTCTAAACTAGTTTTTGACTACCTATTTCATTATAATTATAAAAAAAAAATGAATAACCTTAGATATTTACAATTTTTACAGAATGTTTATGTTATTATTTCATATACATAATATATTTTTACATTTTTATAAGTATTTAAAGTTAAATTTTTACTAAACTCGTAAAATGTTGGTATTTTTAAAATTATTTAGTTAAAAATTAGCTTGTTTTGTCTAAGAATTGAAATTTTAATACAAGATTAACATATAATCACAATTTTTTTTATGCAACTTAAATATTTGAAAAATCGTTAAAATCACCGAAATTTACAAACTCCTAGTATTTGGTGATAAAAATTTTATAAAATCTTGAATTTTTATGGGTAAAGTTTAAAAATATAATAAAATGTTCCTTTTAAACAATTTATACTGGAACTAAAAATCCTAAAAAATATATAATATACCAACACAGCTATATTTTAGAGATTTAAATTCAAATTTGAAATCATTACATACTTCAATTATTAATAACGATATTAATTATTTTGTTTTAATTCCTAAACATTATTTATTTAGAGTTAAAAATCGTACGTATATAATATTATAAAATCAATTTAACTATACGCAATATAGAAGGTTGGAAAACAGGGGTTTGTCTTACGTGGTGATTTTGTATCATATTTGACTAAAGTTGAAAGAAGATCAGATACTTTTAGCCTAAGCATGGCCTGGAACCCATTAAAACTCAATTGTAAAATGTTTGTTCTGAATATTGTTAATCAATAAGTTTAGATGACAACACTTGTTATTAGTATAAAAAAAAAGTTATCTTCCAACCATTAACCACTGTGAACGCGAATTATGGTAAAGTTTTATTTTGTTTCCAAAACAAGTAATTACACTTATATAATATATTATTACACAGTTATATGCATTAAATGTCACCATCGAAAAAAATCGAAATCGAGTTTGGTCTGTAGCAACTACAGACTTATTTTTAATAGACGCTATAAAAACTCGCATCCCGTTCTACCATTTTTCGTTAATACAATAATAATAATAATAATTTATAACTTAGCCATCTAGAAACAACGAATAAGCCACTGTAGTATAATTCAAACAACATACTTACTACCTATAGAATATAATAAGTTTTATACACTACGCAGTACGCATATACGAGTATAATTGTATATTATGTGACGTAAAAACGGGAAATGTGCAAGTTGCAAAATCTAATACAAAAAAATAAGCCCCAATATAAATTCGACTGGGGGCCGATAAGCCAACATATTATATTGATATATTATAGTTATTTGAACCTACAGCTAAACAATAGTAAACTGAGTATTATAAGTGTCATATGCTAACCCTGATAAGAGCCAGTACCACTACTATACGGTAAAGAGTGGCGAACTAATATGAGCATTGTACATTTCGTAAGCGTTCGAACGCGCCGTTCGTTTGTTCACTCAATTCATAGTTGGATTGCCAAACTTGTAACTACTAACTCATTATAAAAATATAGTTTCAAATTTAAAAAAAATATCATTTATTACAATAAAAACGTATGTAATGTATTACGAGATGACATTTTTCAAGAATAAAATAGTATTACGTGTCGATGTGCAAAACCTTTCGTTATAACTTATACGTTTTTATCGATGCAGACAATGTAAATTATATATCTTATTACAAATTACAAACTATTAATTTTAAACATCTTAATTAGATATATTTAAGTATATTAACTGTGCTTACGATATTATTAATTGCACTTGTCATATTACTACACTAACACTATTAATTTTTTAGGGTACACCATTCATATAAGCTTTAAATACTTATAACTAATCAAGTAGATACTAATCCAATTTGATTTTAAACGCATCGAAAAATTTTGAGCAAAGTTATACTTTGAAATATGAAATTAAAACTATATGTAGTTAATCAAACAATTAAAAAACTTGTTTTATAAAATATTTAGGTGAGTATAACAAAAATTAATTTAGTTAATAGTTTATACAATATTAAAATTATTAATTAAATAATATTAACACTAAATGTAACATGAAAATGTGTTTTTAAAAAACAAAATAATATTATGATTTCAAAATGTTTATCATTAATCATAAAAAATCGCACAATATAATACAATTGTATTGTAAAAACTTCATATAGGTAATTGCATAGACGCATAATTGAATTAAATAAATTTCATTAATATAGGTAGGTAACTAAAGATGGTACGTATGTACTATGTTCTAATTAAGAAAAGTTAGGCCAAAACATAAATTATCTCTAGCTGCAGCTTATGTCCGTTTTTTAATTGTTATGATTTATCAAAAATGGGAATAGGTGACGAGAGTATTAAAATTGAATGCGTATTTGCTTAAATTGTGAACTAATTAGGAATTATTAAATGTTGGAAAGTATAAGACAATTAATTTCTGTAAATACTAAATAATAATGAATATCATGTACATATTGTACCTATATAACAAACAGTATCTATTCGACATTTTTAAAAGCCAAAGTTTATATTTGGTTGCGATCGATGATGTTTTCACAACTAATGCTGCGCGATACTAAACGTCTATTAACAGGTGTGGTGGAACACTGTTTTACAATTAATTAAGTCAACTAAAACTTCAGAAGTAATAAAAAAATCAACTGTTCAACCTGAAGGTATTTTTTTCTTACAGTTTTACGACAACGCCTGTTATTGATAGTTTAATCTGTATTTAACCTACCCAATTTTTCCTCCGTATATACCAATATACTATGTATAGCAATCGTTTTACTTTTTTGTTCAGCTGCCAGTAATTTATTAGGTAGATCAGCAATAGTAGGTACATATGGTGCGCTTGCCATGTGTCTGTAAAACATTACAGTTATATTTCGATCGAATACATTGAATAAAATAACTATATTTCGCAAAATTAAATTAGATGGATTATTGTATAAAAACTATTTTGAGTTAAAAAAAAATAATAATAATAATAATAACAAAAATTTAATTATCTAATTAAAATTGTAATTTAAATAAAAAATATAAAATGAACGAACGAAAAATAAATTATTTCATACATGATCAATAATTTTATTAATGTTTACTTTTTCAATACTTAAACATTTGTTACGAATATATACAAGCACATGTATTTCAAATTAATTTAAACATTGAGACGTTTTTATAAGGTTAATATAAAAATGTGTTTTTTTTTTACAATCATTACACGGAGAAAATAGAATAATGAAAGTTTTTATTATCATAAAAGTGTTTTCAAAACAAAAAAATACAATAGATAATACACTATTTAGAAATTAATAGTTTTCCGACCTAGATGAAAGTAAGTAAAAAACTATAAACCACACGATATTATTACATTATAAATACATCCTATATATAATCAAGAATCATTATTAAAATAAAATGTTGTTTGTATCGTTATCAAATGCAAATATTATGTTATACCTAAAAAGGAACAACGAAGTTTTAGTAACGACACAAATGTGTAACGCGCGTGTTACATAAAATTCGACGATAAAATGTTGTTAGGAAAACTACAAAACTTAATACAGATGAAAATATTTTGCCCGGTGGCCTCGAAATACTATTAAAAAGATAACAATAAATAATTAAACTGAAACAAAACGTCATAACTCATAACAGTCAAAACCAATTAAATTCTGACTGCAGGCGTACTACAGACAGTCAATGATAATCCTGGTGAAATTGAAGTGTAAACAACAATTTGTAAAGCCTACAATGACATAATATTTACGGAAATAACAATAACGTAGAAAATTTACACTTTCGTGAATTAATATTATTGCATTATGAACAACGTTTTAAGTATTGCCAATAAGTATACTCATATAGTGTTTAATAAGTGTGAACAATTTAAGAACGGGACAAAGGGTTGGGGATCACGCGCGCCTTGGTTTCCTTATATATTTATAATTTGTATTTAAAATAATAAAATAATTATCAAATTAGTATTAAATAAAGTAAAAATTAATATAACTGTTGAAAAGAAAACATAAATTAATTTTTGGCATAGAGGAAGAACCTTTGTATTATGAATTGTATTGTAAGTTTCAATAATTTGATTGAAGGGTGATCTCACCCTTTTCTGACCAATACATCATTATATAATTAAGTGTCAGGATGGATCTGAATGTCTATCATCAATAGAAAACCACACCATTATCTTAGACCTTAATTTAACAAAAATAAGTAACGAGAATCAAATAATTTTGTATAGATGAAGTATATGAAAAATAATATTACAAAATTGCATTGAAAGAATTGTGAGAAAATATCACCAATTGTATGATGACATGCGTCAAATTGGAGCGGATTAATCGATTTTTCAAATATTATATGAGAACGAAACCATTCGGTCTTTATTTATACATTATAATGTTCATTATGTAAACTTAAAATTACTACTTTGAATTTAGATAAATTGTCAGAATATTACCCGAAAGTAAAATATAATTTAACATTTACTTTAAAAATAATAATAAATAATAAAAACCCCGTGACCAAATCTGTAATGAAGAAATACCGGACAATAGACTATTATTATTCTAATATTATCTTAGAGTATGACAACAGTCAAGTATATTTACAGAAAAAAAAAACAAAAGATAAACACTGTCATAGTAAGTTCTATAATTGCAAAACTTTCTATTATTTTACGAAAAAAAAAATCCGGGAACCCCTCGAAGTTTTAAAGTATGTAATGACGAACTTTTTGGTTTGTTAAGCTCTTGACAATGAAACAAAAATTGCATACCTGTCGCGCGTTAAGGACGTCGGCTGGTTTTTTACGTAATGCTGTTATTTCGTACCCAGTACTGCAGCAATGACGATCAACATAAAAAATAGTATATTACGAACATTGGTTTGAGTCAACAATAATATTATTATTGTGGGTGGGTATAACACAATTTCCACAAACTACAATATTTATAACGCATACTATGTGCAAGGTGTGTAAATTCGCAAGGAAAATATTAACACAAAATTTCAACATACTATTATTTATTAACATATTTTAATTTGTACGAGACGTCCAGAGCTTAAATGAACTGAAAGATCAATAATTAATGTCCACTGAGATACACGTGTATGCTGTTACAGGAAGTGTTCGTAAATAGAGGTTCAACTACATTCAAATAAACATTTATGAGTTTTTTTACGGAAATGTATTTGTAGATTACTAATTGTTTAAAGTTACACATCCACATACGCGTATATTGATTATGTCTGTTTTACATTTGTAAAATATTACAAATTTCTATTGCTCATTTTAATATTAAACTTTATTGACCTACTATAAAAAGTAATGATAAGAACAATACTATATAAACGCAGAGTGTTGCGTGACGGATTTTGCATGGTTTCCCTTGCCACATAGGTACTCCTTCTTTTTATACATCAAAATGTTTACATTTTTACAATAATATTTTACTCAGTGTTCAGATTATTCAATACAATCAAAAATCAAAAGTTGATATCAAACTGGCCAAAAACACAAAAGATGAGGGTAGAACAAATAACAATACTAGTACCTTCTAAAAATTATTAAAATTGTACATGCTTTCGCTATATCAATAATTTAAAAACAAATAAATTTTTTATTGTAAAAAAAAATCACTAAATTTATATGCTTAATTCCGAACATGTCAATTTTATTAAACAATATTATATTTTATACTATTATATTAATATGTTGGTGAGCACTCGAGGTTTCAATGAAATTGGAATTTATAGACAACAATAAAAATATAGTATATAATATAATATATTATATATTATTAATAAACATGTCAACAATAATCAAATTGGAATTTATTGCAAATAAAACTTCATGATATAATTCCGATAAGTCTTCGTGAAGTATTTCAAGAAACTATATTATTAAACGGGAATAAATAAACGTCGTTCTTCAGTACAACAAATTTATATACAGAATAACGTTCCATTGACAATGGACGGATGAATTGGACCAGATCACTATTTTTGAAATTATTAAGTTTCCCTAAAGTTTTGTTTCTTTCTCTCTCTTTTTTACAATCTTTAACAACGAAAAGGTTTTGTTTGAAATAGTTTACAATCTATATTATGTCAAAAGTTATAATGCAAACAGTTTGTTCCGGAAAAACGGTGAGTGAATCGATATTTCTCGTATATGGTAGATGCACCGTATTATAAATATGTACGCGCTGTACTGTACGTATAATAATAATGCTTTTCAAAACTATATTATTTTAATCGAAAATCGATACTTAACCAATACGAACATAATACGTGAAATTGTGACGTGTTTTATTGAACAACTTTTAAGTATAACTACGTTTAGTGTAATATTGTTTTTGACGACTGTGCGTGTAGAAAAAAAAGGAAAAACTGTCAAATCAGAAAATATATACGTAAGTACGTCAAATAAATATTTTTTTTATACATTTAAAATTGTTTGTTTGTTTGTTTTTTTATTGGGGGGGGGAATTCAACCAAGAATGCTGCTGAACTATGTGTGTGTATTATTTGCTTTATATGTCTTACTCAACCATGTATGTAACACGGAAAATAAAAAAATATTTGGCTTTCAATGAACATAGCACAAACAGTCGTAATATATTTTTTTTTCAATTTTGTATGTTTCAATATAACATATAAATACATTCACGTAAAGATACATATATTACCTCCATACATCATTTGAATATAAACTAAGACATATTTGAATGATAAGAACTTATTTTTATAGTAAGAGGGCTTTAATTTTTTTAACGAATTATTGTTAAATAATTTTCAAAATATTTTCATATAGTGTTATGAGTCTAAAAAAATGAACTAAGTTTCAAGCTTAGTAGTACATTTAAAAAACTTTCGTTTGCACTTGTATACCTATCCTGCAGTTTAAAATTATTGATTTAACAGTGGTTCTAGGTGTTCCTTCTGTTAAAAATCAAGTCAACATTCGCATAAACACTGACAATATTATCTACTTGGTACAAAATAAAATATTTTTGATTTTCCTACACAATTTAATAATTATTGATCATCAGAAAAATAATTATTATCCAATCATATTATATTAAAATGTACAACAAACCGGTAAGTACATTACTATGCATTTAACATACTACAAAATAAAAACATTATGAAAAACAAAAAAGTTAAAATAAAGAAACGAAAAATGTAAATGAATAAAAATAATACCATTTTTATTGAAACCCTTTTAGTGTTGAAACACTTTCTATTATAATAACTACCTTACTACCTACATTATATACTATACAGATACTACTTTGAGTTTATAATGTATATTCGGGGCGAAGTATTATTCAAACATAATGATATACAAATAAAATATGTGGACAATAACAGAGAAATATAAACAAAGCAGTGTATACTTATTCACATCGTATTCACGATCCCCATGGACGCTAACATTTTATTTTGAGCGTAATATATAACTATAAAAATTAGATATATACACAATTATATGAAATATATTTTTATTAAAATTTGAACAATAAGAACTCCGGAAGAATAAAAAATACCTTCGAGAACTAATTCAATTTAGGAACTTAATTGTTTAATACCCTATTAACAAATAAATAAGCAGCACTTAATCAATGTACAAAACAAAATAAACAACATCACCAAATGTTCTTGTGCAAATGCAATTGTTAGCATTGAGTACAAATAGATATAAATGTATTAAATTACAATATCTATACTCATTAAAAAATATTATTACATAGTTATACGACTTATACCACCAAATAGATTAAATATATATATACATAAATAACCGAATATTATACCCTTTAGAATATTTATTTTCAATGACAAAATATTTTAAGTTTTTTTTTTATTAACTTTGTTGTACGATTAAATTTTTCCAGTTCAATATTAACTAGAAACATAATGGGAACAATATTAAAATATAAGTTTATATTATAGTCATAAGCATAACAATATATTTTGTTTTAAATTCTGAGCGGAGCGATGAATGTATTGATTTTACAATGATGTGAGTTTTATTTTTTTTTTAATTTTTTTTTTTTTTTTTGTGTCTGTGTACAGTATAACTAGTCGAAATAATGCAACAATTTCAAACTTTGAGGCTGGTTTCCGATGTAAAAGTGAATATCCTTGGTGCATTATACAGGTCAAAAGTAAACATTTTCTAATAGTTTTTAAATAAATCGAGAAAAACAAAAAAAAAATTAAGGAAAAACGGGAATTTTTACACAAAACAAGTTTTCGACCAAATCGATTTTTTTATATGGTTGTAAATCAAAAAATAATCACTGTAAATACTTGAAATTTTCACCAAAGGTTTATGTCAGTGTTATCTATATACAGTTAAATTTTCAAAAAATTGAAAATTTAATGCAAGGTTCCTTATAAGTCTACTTTATATAGTTGTTCTTATTGTAGCTAAAAATAATTAAAAATCGTTAGTCACAGTTTTTTTTT
>VUJU01000190.1:42352-107126 GCA_009835225.1 Aphis craccivora | reverse complement strand
AGTAATTTTGAAGTTGAAAAATCATAAAATTTTTTGTGTTAATAACTAAGGATTAAAAATACAACACTAAGTTTTCCATAAGTTTTCCTTCAAGTATCTATAGAGAATCTCGAAGCATCATTATAGGAAAAATTTTAAGTGCGTTTGAATTTTAAATTTTTACAAAAAAGCGTAACGATAACGATTTATCCTCAAACGATTTTAAATATTTGTTATTATTCAAAAATTATAATTCGTAAAAACTTGAAAATTTTACCGATTATTAAAATTATTATTATTATTAAAATTGGAATTTTCTTTACGTGCTTTAATTTTCAAAATATTTTGACTTTTTTTGAGCTATTTATAGACGACTGAAATCTTCAATTTTACTGAAAATTGTTTTTTTAAGTGTCAATAAAATTTGGCACAATCATAGAATAGTATACTATAGCTACTATAGCAGTGTCCAAGTTTAAAATTTCGATGGTTATTTTCACTGAAACGAGAATAAAAAACATAGAATGCAGGTATGGGGATTAATGCGATTATAATATTTAGAGCTGGCAATTAATTACCATTAATATAATAGCCACTGACAGATCGGACTTAATCATGATCGCCTTTTTTTAAACACTGTCAGTATAGGAACCTTCTATTACTATAAATAGCACTTACTAATATTAACGATAATAAGCGTATTTTAGCCACTGTAAGCGATACGACAGAATAAACACCGAATCTATATGTATAGATAATTTGTAATAATATAGAACCACGTCAACGATCAACCCACCTCTAAAGTCTCGTTTTGACGAAAAAATCAAAGGCTTTATACACAATCAAATATTTCAAGTGGTCAACCTTTATGCCACCAATCTCGATTTTAGAAAACGCGAACTGCTAATGCAGTCGAAAATACAATTTTGTACTCCATGGCAGAAGGGTAGTTAGGCGAGCATTTTATAGAGACGACAGATATTTAGTTAATACGTTTAAAAATTAGTACGACTTAGTTAGCAACAAAACCAATATTTTTCCCTTCGATCATTAATTAATTTAAGTTGTGGATTTGTATTTTTTAAATTATTTTTATTAAATCAAATTTTGATTACGATAATAATTTAAAATGTTTAATTATACTTAAAAACTTTATTTTCATAAACTTAGATTTGTTATTTCATTTAAGGAATGTAGTAACACAAACGTTTTCAAATGAAAACCATTTCCTTGCTGCTATAAATTGTTAAGCAGTTCATTTTTTACAGAACTTAAATATATATCAACATTTTAATGCATAATTTTTGAGTTATTTAACTGTAAGTACCTACAAAGAAGAAAGGTTCAGTGTAATATATTTAGCTACTATTGTGATTTTAAAAGTATCATTATTAATATTAACATTCTATAATTTGTAAAAATTGTCTAATAAATAGTAATAAATTAAATACTAGGTACATACTTTTTTAAATTTTAATGACTAGTATTTCTAATACATCGAGTTTAATTACTCAAAAACTAACTACTAGTTTCAATTTCAATTTAAATGTATTAACATTTACAAAATAACTATGTAATTGATAGTTTACAATACGTCTAAATAGAATAATTCTAGTTTGTTAAAATATGGTTTTTATAGCTACGAGGCATTTTTAAAAGAAATAAAAAAATCTAATTATTTTAAAATGGTTTTTAAATATAATATATTGATATACGGTAGTAATTATAAAATATTCTCTATTTCTGATGTGGTGTATCATTTCAGATTTATATTAAACAGATAAAAACGAGAGTATAATATTAGACAACAGACTAAATTCTACCGAGTACAATTCAACTTATAATAAAATAAAACCTTTATAATATTATATATACATATATTATAACTTAATGATTATCTGATAGCTATACACAAGTCAAGTGATGAAATAAGACTACCTCAGTTTATAGCATACCTATATGTAAGTATATGTAATTTTTAATAAATATTTTTTAAAGTAATCTAAAATAGTTATATCCGTTATTATATGGACTAAAAGTAAGATAAAACACGTATCAGACATATTTTATATTATATTACCTATATAGGTATAGATATTTACAATATGGAAGTTATAATAATAAAATATAAATACAGTAATATTTATGTAAACATTTTACAAATTAGATCTTTATTAAATGTATTTTCAAGAACAAATGGTAGGAAAGGTGGTGTTGCTAAAATAAAAGTGATATAGTAATGGACAATAATGTACTGCTACACGGTATAGTATAATATATTAATATAGATACGTAATATACCAAATAGCAGATTTTATTCAATAAATGCCGGCATATCAACCTACAGACATAATGTATTTATACAGAAGTCGACACAAAGTCCGTTGTGGAAACTAAACTTTCAAGTGACCGATTTCTTACTGCTGTATAAATAATATATATACATTATATATATAGGTATATAGGTTGAAATCGATCGAAAACTCTGAGTTTTAGTTTCTGTCTTACCGACCATTTATTTTAAATTTGCATCAAACCACACGGCGGACAAAGCATACATATTATTTTATCATTTCATATACGAATCGGCTAAACTTATCTAACTACTATAAGAGCAACTAGAATTCAAAAACGATGATAATGACCACCATTAACGTCCCACCTTTTTCGTATTAGACACACAGATATAATATAACCGTATATCATATAATATGTATATTCACATCATGCTGTGGAAATCATAATATTCTACGAGGAAACCACAAAATTTTAATTTCAAAAAACTCAATCAGCGGGCAGAGAAAACATATTTTTGCTATATTAAATGTGTTCCTAGGAATACCGCGTATATAATAATAATTATGTACCTATATTACAACTAGGGAAGAAATAAGAATATATGTCATTGTTGCAAACAATAAGAGGTAAAAATAAAAACTAATTACACGAATACTGTAAAAAAACTACTAGTTTAGGTGACGCACAAAAGACAAATTTCAAAAATAAAGTCATTTTCCTGCACGTAGGATTACCCGTAGTTAATCTAACTCAAACTAACCGTAAACATCTGTAGGAAAATATTAACCGAATATTATTTAAAGCCCGAAAGTGTACGACTAGAGATGTACTATAGTAAGATCGTTGTCATCTTGGAATTTATAATCGTTATAATATATATTATATATATATAAGTTTGATAACATAATCTAAAACACAAATTTAATCTGTTCTAAAAACGAATAGAAAAAAACATAATATGCGTTGCTAATGACAAAATTACATTTTAAATAGTATTAATATGGATTTTATATTCTGAACGGAGTGATGAATGTATTTATTTTACAATGATCAATGTTTTTTTTTTGTGTCTATGTACACATTGGAGCATTATAGAGGTCAAAAGTAAAAAGTTTTCAGTAATTTTCAATAAAATCGGGAAAAACCACAAAAAAGTGATAGAAAAACGGAAATGTTTACGCAAAAACAGTTTTTGACAAAATCGATTTTTTTATATCTAGTTGTGACTCAAAAACAAATCACTAAAAGTACTTCAAATTTTTATATTTATGTTATAATAACCTATATTTATAGTTAAATTTTCAAAATATTTTGACTTATTTTAAGCTATTTATAGACAAAAGAAATTATAAACTTTTCTGAAAATTTGTTTTTGAAGTGTCGATAAAAAAACTTGGAATTTTAATACAAGGTTCCTTATGAATTGTTATTGTTGTAGTTAAAAATAATCAAATATCGTTAGTCACAATTTTTTTTTTATAAGCGTTTATAGTTCAAATTGTTACGAAACATGTCAAAATCACGAACATTTGAAAGTAATTTTGTAGTTGAAAAATCATAAAATTTTTTTTTTTATCTTTAGTTTAGAAATTTAACACTAAGTTTTCCATACGTTTTTCTTAAAATAACTATAGAGACTTGAAACATCGTTATAGGATAAATTGTATGTGAGTTTGAATTTTAAATGTTTACGAAATTGTGTACCTAACAATAACGATTTATCCTCGAACGATTTTTAAATATTTGTTATTATATTTAAAAAGTTTAAGTCGTAGATACTTGAAAAGTTCATCAGTTATTTAGACTGACATTTTCTTTATATAATTTAATTTTCAAAATATTTCGCTAATGTTTTAAGCTATTTATATAGACATTTGAAATATTCGTTTGTTTTTTTTTTTTATAAATTCCAATAAAATTTGTTCGGCCTAGTCAAAACACTTGAAAATTTGATACTAAGTTCAAGAGAAAAATTTAAAATAGTTAATAGATAACACTTACATTATACATCAAATTACATAATTTTATATATTTAAAAAAATATATTTTAACATCGAGGTGCAGACTGTAGAGTATTCTACATTTTTGTATAGGTAACTAAGGTAGGTAAGTGCTATATTACATTTTGACAGTTAATAGAAAGTCATTAACCTGACCTTTTAATGGTGTTGGATACTTGACCTATAAAGTATTTTATTTACAAGTTTAAGTACATAAATTTATTTATATTTTATTTCAATAGGTAACGTAAACGTTTTTGTTTTTTTACTTTATGAATTACAACAATAATATAATTAACAATCTAATTTTAATACGTCAAATTTCACATAAGTATTTTTTTTTCTGATATATATATATAGTAATTTAATTACCTATCAAACAACTATAAAACTGCATATGCACTTAGAATATATGATATATTGGTTATATATAGGTCCCATATTAATAATAAATTAAGAGTTGAAATTGGACTCTCATTGGATAATACATTTTTAGACAAAATTAAGCTATAACACGAGAATTCATATACAAGATCTATATGCTACAATGAAAGTAACACACGAGTACAGTTATTAAATAATAAAATATTTCACCATTTTATAGATACAAATAAGTTCAGCAATTTAATTTTATCATGCCGTTAAACTTAATATATTAAAAAAAAAAAACGATAGGTATATAACGTTAATAATATAACTGTGGATAGGTATCAAAGAATATAATTTCAGTTCTATTCAAGTTTCAGTAAGCACTTTCTTATCGTGTAAAATTCTTGTTACCAAACTATTGAATCTTCTAAGTATTCTGTAGTTACTTTTCACAACTTATTTTCACACCATTTTATTCATTTATTACTTAATAGGTACCTATGAAGATAATTAATATAATATTCGCATTTGATTGTATGCATCGCCGTATTAACGATTAACGAAATTATTCATGGTTTACGATTTGTTTCAAAAGTTTATACCAACAATTTTATTGAACGATTTTAAAACCAAATTATTTAAGAGAAAAAATAACAAAAATTAAATGCATAAGTTGAGTTATTACATAAAATCTGTGTTTTAGTTGAATAATATAAAAATTAAGTATAGTTGAGTTAAGGAATCTCATAAATCAATACTATTATTTTCATAATAAAAACTATATTATGTTGTATTAAAATAATATAATATATAGGTACATATATTAAATATTTATATTAATATTCCTATTTAATTACTGCATATTTTATTAATAAAATATATTTGTCATTATTGAAACTACTTTATTAGATTATAATATATGTACCTATGACCTCTGGTATAATTTATAATACTGAAAATTTAAAAAACTAAAGAAGTTGGTAGGTATAACACTAATGTAAACAAATTTAGGTTAATGGTTTGTTTTTATTTTAATTATATTTTTTTTTTTTAAACAAATTTAATTACGCGATTATGTTTTTTCTTGTTTTGTTTATAGTGAATTATGTATTAAAAATATTTCGTTTAAGGTGTTTTAATGCATTCAAAACAATTTATTTACAGAAGAAAAAATTATCTTTTAAGCTTAAGTGATGTACTTACTTACTTTTATTTTTAATTTGATCCAAACAAAATTAAATATAACAAAATTAGGTACTCATTAAAACGATAAATGTTATTATGTACCCAAGGTTTTTAATTACAAACTGTTATAGAAAATCAAAAAAATAAATAAATAATCCTTAAATTAATTATAATAGCATATAGGATGGCAAGTTGTATTTCAAATTATAAAAAAAGTTATCTAACAATATTACAGAAGTCAAATAAAAGTTTATGCTGTCAATTTTTATCTGATAATATTAAAACAGAATAGACTATCTTAAGAGCTCTTAAAGTTGAAAATAAAAATACCTACATAATCCTTAAATATAATATTTCACTGTTTGAACATGAACAAAATCGATGTTGGTGTATGATTAAAGTAATATATTATTTGGAAGATCTTAAAATAGAGAAATCGCTTATAAAATATAAAATATTTCAAATCCTGAAAAATCATTGTTCCGGAATCTAAAAATATATTACAAAATAAATTTTCTAAAATCAATGCTTTAAAAAAAAAAAAAAAAAATTCTACCTACAGCAATTTAATAAAGAGGAATTTTAAGTTAGGTAAAGAAATTTAGTTCGATAACCATTGTATGTTTTTTGAGTATGCTAGCACAAAAAGTTAATTGTGTATGCTTTTTTTTTCAATTTAAGAACATTCAATGTAATGAATTATTCTTTGAAGGAAAACATCAAATGTTTTTTAATAATATAATTAAATGATGAAGAACTATAAATAAATAATATTTTTCATACAATATATTATAGAAAGTATTTCTTGTGATTTAAAGTAGTGTAATATACTAATAGAAAGGGTGAACTTATACTTATAAAAAATTATAAATCATAGTATGAAGAGGAGAATTTTAAACGAATCTCAATTTGTAAAAATACAATAATATAACCATTAACCATAGTTTATTTTTATATAGTTTATAATAGTATATAAAAAAAATTATATATTATTTAAAAAAAAAAACTTTTAAAATGATAAGAACACATATAGATAAATTATGAGTTTAGAATTTAAAAAGTTTAACAAGTGAGTACAGATCTAATGTAGATAAAAGTTAATTTGAACTCAAATTTCAATGATATATAATTGTATACAAACAATGATAGGATTCTGAGCGAAGTTGGTCTATCAGTCTAAACTGCGTACTTATTACAAAGTTCCTTATAACTTTTGCATTTTTCAAATAAAAAGATCAAACATACGTAATCATAATTTTTTTTTAAGAGCTTAAATTTTAATCAAAATTATTTTGAAGTTATAAATTCATAAAAAATGTTCTTTTTATTTCCAAAATTTGAAATGAGAAGTTTCGTAAATTTTCAAATCTCAACTATAATAATTGAAGATTTTATAAAATTGTTAAGTACAAAATACTTTTAGAAAATTTTTAATAAATTTAACTTAAGTTCATATAAAAAAAATTTTCTATATATGTATTTTTAAACAGTTACCTATAAAAATAACCTAGTTTATTTCTTATTTAATTTTCAACATTTTTTATTAATATTTATAAAAATAACTAAAATAAAAAATGTCTATAAATAACTCAAAAGATTCAAAGTGTTTAATTTTTTTACTATATATAATAAATGCATACATAAATGTTTGGTGAAAGTTTATAATAATATTAGTATAATATTATGCGTAAAGAATATAAACATTCTGTACAAATTCCAAGTATCTATCTATGATTACTAATTAAAAATTAGTTTTTTAATTTAAATTAACTAATTTTAAGTAAAAATTCTCATTTTTCCTTAACTTGTTGTTTGTTTTTCACGATTGTTTAAAAAAATACTAATAATTTTAACCTCTTTTAATTACATATTAGATCCATTTAGCTATCTAAAACTTGGTATCAAGATTAAAAATCGAAGCATATTATTGATTATTATATAATAAATAGACACACTTAATTATAAAACCAATACATTCGTCGCTCCACTCAGAATTTATAAATGGATTTAAAGTGATGATGAATATAAAGTAAATAGTATTGGAGCAGTGTTTATTCACAAAATATTACAAATTGTATTAAAATAAATTGAAACAACAAGCAGTTAAAATGAAAGAATTGATTTCAAACAACTCATCCCATTTTATTTTGAAGTTTAAAACGTTACACGTTACTCTCAACTGTCTTAACATTAATTCTAAACATCATTTGAGATTGAGGACGATTTAACGTTATTTTTACAATCGAATCACCTTATTCGATGACACGTTGGGTAAATAAAAAGGCTCAAAATATACATAAATATATATATATAGTATATACATTATACAATATACATCAATGTTAAATATACATAGATTAGGCATTAAACGTATAATGTTAAAGATAAGTTTTTCAAATTCGTATGAAGTTTTTTATAAACGTAGACACAAATCAAATTGTGATAAAATATAATATTTACGCAACAAAATGGTTATAAGAAAAAACTAATAATAATTAATAGTTAACACGAAGTATGGTATCGACAAAAAATGTACTCATCGTATTTTTTCTTGGTCTGCTATTCGATTGTAACTATAAGAAGAATCAAACCAACCTTAATTTGGAGGATAAAAACAGGATTTGAACGAATGAAACTATAGAAGTTACTATAGTAGTAAAATTGTCACACTGTCATAAAAAAATAGATAAAAACATTATTTTTAGTTATTTAAAATGTTTTGTTGGATCAAACAATTTTTTTAATTTAGGAGCTGTTGTACTGTTGAATAATTTATTTATAATTAAATGATTAATTTATCATTTTGTCAAACATTAAATAACACTTTAGCATAGCACATTATAATGATTTCCTCAATAAACTAAGAACAATTTATGATACTTTACAGAAATAACAAAAAACTTAGATTTTGATTTGCACAAAACTATTACGTTAAAAAAAATATTTAGAACATACATGAGCCCACATTTAAAGCAGCATATTCTGTTAACCATTGCATGATAGCGTTTGTCAAGGACACATTCTCTTAAGTAAAATACTTAATATACAATTAATGTATACTGTGATTATAATGTGTTTCATGAATACTTACAAATCAGGCAAATACGGACATTTCGTTTTATTCTGAACATCAAATTACAGACAACAGTTATGCTTTAAATAACACCCAACATTTTTGAATACTACATGTAATAATAACAAAATATAACTTCAAACATGATTCATATAAAAAATTATATTATATTATATTCTTAGTAAAATAATTGTTAAGTCCCCTAGTTTACATAATACATATACGATATACATATAGTTAAATTAATATATGTATACCATCAAAATGTTTTAACATTTACAATCTTTAAATTTACGAAAATAAAAATATATTCTTTAAATAACTTTTCATGCTCTTATTGTGCTGATTGTGTTATTATTAATAAAGATAATAATAAAAATAATAACTTTTAACTAATAATATTTTGATTTCTATGCAAAATTAAATAATAATAATAAGCATACTATTACTAACATTTAACTAATTAAGTAATGTGTTTAGTCGTTACAACAATAATAATATTTAAATTAATTAATTAAACATTGGTTTTTAATATTTTATTTAGGTACTCCGTATGCGTTTATTACATCTTAAGAGTAGAAAGGAGAAATATGATAATATTAAAACTTATTTAGTAAACATTTTTCACTTATACAATTAATGACGACACAAATTATGTGTACTACTATCATGCAGTTTATTTCCCCCATTTCATCGCAGAAATATAATATTGTGGTCAAAAAATTAAAAAATATTATAATTAAAAATTAATAATTGCAAACATCTAGTGTTTTTATTAAATAGAATCAAATAAATACTAAAATATGCCATAATATTATACATAATAAAGTATATTACATAGTCGTATAATATGCATAGAAATAGTTATAAGATAATATTCAACATTTAGAATTTGATTTCGTCATAGATAAAATCAATGATACAATTATATAGTACCTATTTGTAAATTTTGAACTACGATTATTACTCATTAGTAATTACCTACCTACATCTAATACAACACGCATTTATTATTCTTAAGATATTAAAGCATGATTTCACAAAATACGTTGATTTAGAGGAGAAATGGTGTGGCCATGTGACCATGATATTTATAAAAATTGATATACATACTAAGCATACTAGGTATATAGAAATTATTAAAATTTGCAAGTAATTTTGAATTTGAAAAATCATAAAAATTGTTGTGTTAATAACTAAGGATTAAAAATACAACACTAAGTTGTCCGTAAGTTTTTCTTCAAGTAGCTATAGCGAAAAATCGAAGCATCATTATAGGAAAAATGTTAAGTGCATTTGAATTTTAAAATTTTACGAAATAGCGTAAACATAACGATTTACCCTCAAACGATTTTAAATATTTGTTATTATTCAAAAGTTATAATTCGTAAAAACTTGAAAATTGTACCGATTATTATAATTGGCATTTTCTTTACATTAATTTTACATTAATTTTCAAAATATTTTGAATTTTTTTAAGTTATTTATAGACAACTGAAATTTTAAGTTTTTCTAAAAAAATTTTTTTGAAGTGTAGATAAAATTTTTTTGGCCAATAAAAATACTCGAAAATTTAGTAAAAAGTTCCCCATCAGTTATTTTGATAGTGATTAATAAATTATAAGAATACATAGGCACAATTTTTTTTTATTAGCATTTGAAGTTCAAATACTGACGAAAATTCGTCAAAAGCATGAATATTTGCAAATTATTTTGTAGTTATAATTCATACAAATTTTTTGTATAAGTATAGCTAAAAGTTGAAAATTTAATACAAAATTTTCCATAAGTTAATCTAATAATAATTATGAAAAAACTTAAATTTTGATGTATTCAGACCATTGAAACATAAACCACCTTTTTCACAAACCACTGAAAATTATATCCTAGGCTGACAAATCATCTCCATTCAGAATCGTTTTTCTTATACAATGATAATTATCATTGATTTCAAATTTAACCCTCTTATAATGTATAATAGTGATCCACACGGCATCTAACGTACAGCAGAGCGGTCCTCAATTTTTTTTTTTTTTTTGGTTTTTCCCGGTGCTGTTGAAAACTATTGGGATTTCAAAAAATGACCTCCCCAATGCATCAACTAGATTCATTTTGCCATTGGAAATCACCCCCAAAGTTTGAAATTGAAGCATTATTTCGACACGTTTACATTAGTTAAATGTTTTTTAGAAATATCGCAGTCTAACTAAGTATTAAATGATTCATTCATTTATATTTTAAAAAATAATAATAGAATAAAATGTATCAGTACATTTTTTTTCTTTATATTCAAAAACAATCTAGCAAATATCTTTCAAAACGATAATTCAGACAAAAATAATTGTCTAACGTTTAATTATTCAATTTATTTAATTTTAAAATAAATATTTATATCAATAAAATTTTTATGAGCATATATAATTTATATATAGATACATATACATTACACTGTTTTTTTGTTATTTGTGTACCACTTTTATTCATTTGATCATTTCTTATAAAAATAATACTTACTGAAATAAAAGTTTATTTACTGTTGATCGAATAATAACCGTATAAAAAGCTCATAACTTGGAACTTGGAAGATAATATGTTGTTAAAGTACCTAAGGCAGTTGAACATACATAAATACGATTTAATGGGGAAATGTTTGGAAATAAAATTTATCGAAACGAAAGATATTGGATGTAACCGAAATTATCATTGTTTAAACTTTAACTGTCGAACGTTAAAGGTTTATGCAATATTCATGTATTAAATGTATGCATGTTTTACTTATATTTCTGTGCATCTGGTTAAGAAAACGCAGTATCAATTTAATATTTTTTTAGTAAAAAATGTGCGTTTATAATTTATAAACATGTAAAATATATTTATTTCAGAATTAATACATTTTTAGATAGTATGTATTACGTTGACATATTAATATTATTAACCTAGATAGAATTAAATTAATAATAATACTGTGAAATAATTTTGTTTTTTTATTTTATACATAACTCTTTATTAGAGTTTGTTAAAAAATTATTCAATTCCAGAATATATTACATATTATTATTATCTATACAACCTATAAGCTATATTTTGTTTCTATTAAAGTAAACTTAAAAAAAATTTAATTGTTAAATATACTTAAAACTAAATTGATAGTCAACATATAGTTTTTAAGTAACCATTATCTATATCATATTATTATATGAAATCAAAACAAAAAAAAACTAATTATCTTTTATAGACATTTTAAATTTAAATTTTAACGAAATTATGTTTTAACGATAATTAATATTATTACAGTAAAAGTGTTAAACCTCTCTATAACCAATCCTATTAGATAGAATTCTCCTTAAAACGAAAAATTTCAATAGTTCCAGTTCAAATAATATACGAAATTTCTAACTCCCTATAACCGAAAACGCTTTATAACGAACAAAAATGTTAGTCCCGAGCGATTCCTCTATAGTTATAGAAAGTTATACGTATATTATTAATTTTATTGTAATATTTTCAAAATCTGTAGATTATTTTTTAGACACTTATTAAATATTTATATTATGAACCTATTCATACTGTTTTACGTTAAGATAATAGGTAGGTATTGCTCAAAATGTAATTACAATAATATAACATGATACAAATTACAGTTATCTCTATCATTATAACTAAACATTAATAAATTATACAAAATGTATAATAAATGCATTTTTTAGGCAAAAATTGAATCAACCTACCATAATACTAGTAGGTAGGTAGGTAATAAAGTTAATTTAATGTAATTACTATATCCTAAAACATATCATGAAATGTACTTAGTGAATAATGTTTTACAGAATGCATGTCTTTGCACAAAATTGTTTTTTGTATACATCAGTTTATCATTAAATTCAAATTTAATACATCCATTACACTGTTCCATTCAAAATCTACTATATGTTAGAATGATAGTCACTTGTTTAGTATCTAAAAATTAAAATATTGTTTTTTTTAATTTATATTAAATTCAATCGTGCTTTTAATATAAATTAATAATACTAAGCGAATACTATTATCTAATAATATTTTAGATTTGAATCTATTTCAAAAACAAAAACAAATTTATAAATTTAATAAATCATTAGGTATACAAAATTTCAATTATATAAGTAGGTAGGTATATAAAAACCATTGTATATTTTATTCTTACTTATATTACAGGTAGGATACTGTAATAAAAATATCAACCACAAACCGGATATATTTTTATGTAGCTATATAAATTGTAGTTTGAAACAAAGACCCTATATTAAGTGAAGTTTATTACTTCACTTATATACTTTTATATTACCATCTACTGTTTATATTGATAATCGTATCAGTTGTACGCGTTTTAGTTTCCTGTATTGCGTGTCATTGGGTTAACTAATGGATTATTATTGATTCCAACGTTTTTGTGTTTTGATATTGGCATCAAAAAA
The DNA here is from genome assembly GCA_009835225.1 of Aphis craccivora. Taxonomy (NCBI): domain Eukaryota; kingdom Metazoa; phylum Arthropoda; class Insecta; order Hemiptera; family Aphididae; genus Aphis; species Aphis craccivora. Next base: position 93,771 of record VUJU01000190.1, on the reverse strand, counting down.
ACCTCATTATTTATCTGTCGTCCTATTTTATGGACTTTAAAATTTCTATGAGTGAGTTCTAAATAATTTCTTAATTCTCGTTAGTATTAGAAAAATCATATAAATTAAGATTTTGTATTTAACAAATGCCAAATGTATGTTTTTAAAAATCCTTTTTTACCACAATAAAAAACTAAAAAATTACTTTAAAAATCTATTATTATTACAAAAAATCAATTTAATGCATATTTAAGAAACTTAAATAATTCTAAAATTTAAAGGTTTTAAATGATTCATTTGAGGTAGTTTTTATCAACTAACATCATCTTAAAGCTACATTAGTCATTTTAAATACACAACATTATATTATATAACATTTTGTTTAATTCTACGTTCAACTATTTTTTTCAATTATTGAATATTGTAACTATCACAATAGATATTCAAAGTTTAAACCTAACAATTGTTTTTACAGATAACATTTTAATAAGTTTTCTAATTTTATACTAAAAATTAAAAATATGTAAAAATATCAGTTTAAAATGAAATAAAATATTTAACTTTTAATATTAAAAACAATACATTTAAAATACAAATAAAAAATCTTATATGAAATGTATTATTTTTGAGCAATCAAAATAAAAATAAAACAATTTTGCATTCAATTCCGCATCTTTATAAACTAACAAAATACAGTCCTATAATAGGCATTATCCAATTTTCATGTAAATATGTATTAATATGTATTCATTCAACTAATAAAAATAATATTACAAATATTGTAATTATGCAAATAGACTTTTTACATTGGTAAAATTAGTTTTTTTTTTTTTGTTTTCAAAAATGGACATAAGTTACAATTTTATAAAATTGTTGTGTTGATTGAAATTTACAATTTTAAAATAAACTGGTTTGAATTTTTAAAATATTATTGGTTATGCAGCCAGTACTATTAAATAGGTATGCGTTTAAAAAAAATTCTCAGAAATACTCTACATATTAGGTAATTTCACTTGTTCTCAAGATATCCAGACAACTATTAAATTTAATCTCCTACATCTATTTTAATAATATAACTTAAATAAATCAATGTCCAAATATAAATAGATAAACATAATTTAATTTGAATATAATGTAAAAAAACGTAAATGTAATTATCATATTTTTAAGTAACCACGTAATTGATGTATTAATAATAATATATAAAGCATATTACATAGTATAACATTTGCTCAAATAATAATCAGTAAAAATACAAGGCGAAAAAAATAAGTTTTTTTCTTGTAGTGCATTCTTAAGATTTTTTTTGTTTATAACGATACAATAATGATATGTTAAATATAAAGCAAAAAAGCACAAAGGAAAAATAATTATAAGTTATTAAAAAACGCATATTGTAAAGTTTGTAGGAAATTTTCTTTTGTTCCAATTTATGAATAAATGTTTATTAACTACAGACACAAATATCAATTATCTTTTAGAAGTTATTTTAAAAAACAAAAAATAAAGTAAGCATGATAATTTATTCAAATGATTTTAAATTATGATGATAATTGTCTAATATTTTAAAATAGACTGGAAAATAAATTTAAATATTTAAAAATATACCTACGTACGAAATAAACATTAACAAAAAAATAAACAATAATTTCAAATCTTCATTATTATTTCTTGTTATAAAAAAATAATTTACTTAGTATTCTGTAGTAAATTGTGTTAAGTGAATCAATTGAAATTTATTTATGCTAATGAATTATGGATATAATAATATGTATAATTATATGGATATAGTTAAAATATCTTTGATTATGTATCTTAAACCTACTGTAAATCAATCACAGTTAATTAATTATTTTAGATTAATTTATCATCAAAATATTCACATAAAAATAATAATAATTCTAAAATTATACACAATTTAAAAAACAAATTAATTAAATTTATTCATTATATTGTATTTGATAGATAACTTTTTCAATTTATCAGGGTTTTTTTCTGAAAGGTTACACTACTACATATTTTATACATATATTAATATATAATATAATATTAATAATTGTATAATTAATATAATATTATAATATGCTCAAAATTCTAAAGATTGTATATCAACTTATAAAGAATTTATTTATTAGGTATTATATTTTCAATTATTCACATTGACAAGTCTACAGTGCTAAAACCACTTTTTATTACACCACATAGGCTTTTGCTCCAATTATTTTAGATTCTGAACGAAGTGATAAATACATTGATTTTACAATGATGTGTGTTTTTTTTGTTTTTGTGTTCGTGTACACCATAACATATAATGCTTACAATAATTTTAAACTTTAGGGATTGTTTCCGATGACAAAGTGAATATCCTTCGTGCATTATATTGATAAAAAATAAGAAGTTGTCAGTATTTTCCAAAAAAATCGGAAAAGACCACAAAATAAGGGATGTTAACGCAAAACCAGTTTTCGACAAAATCGATTATTATGCATAGTTATAACTCAAAAACGAATTACTGTAAATACTTGAAAATATAGTTTTTTATAATTATAAGAATACATAGGCACAATTTTTTGTTATTAGCGTTTAAATTTCATATATTATTTATAAAATTCGTCAAAATCATAAATATTTGCAAATTATTTTGTTGTTTAAAATGTATAAACAATTTTGTATAAGTAGTTAAGAGTTGAAAATTTAATACAAAATTTTCCATAAGTTTTTCAGTTTTTATTAAAAATATTGAAATTGACTCCCACAGTTAAATCATTTTGAATATCATACCTTTTTTAATATTAAAAATTTACATGATTTTATTTTTTTTTCTTATTTTTACATATAAATTATTTGACATATTTAAATTTACTTGAAACTCTTCAAACTATTATATTTTTATTTAAAACAAACTTTAGAATTATATTATTATTCTCAAATTTATATTTCAGTTTCTAAATTGTATCTAATAATTTTAAACGTCAAACTCTACAACACCATAAAAATAAATATTATGTATAATGTATGTACACAAAGGTCTATTCTACCTGTACGAAAGTATCTTTTTATTGTCAACAGCACACTTGTGACTTAACCTTTACATAATATCATATATTTTACATAAATATATACATATTATGCAACACTATAACAAGTTTTACAATGAGATGCTTTGGAATTGAAATACAAGCAATTGTGCAAATTTCTACATTTCATTTGATGAATATAAAACATGATCCTTCAACAAAACAAGAACAAATTTAAATATTATTGTTTTTTATTATTTTTTATCAGTAAATTTCATAAATATTATTTAATGCATAGGTAGACCAAATGTCAAACATATACTAATATTCAAAATATACAAATAAATAACAATATACCTATACATAAACAAACTTAGCAAACTACATTTATTTTATTATATTCTAGAACATGAAGTCCTATAGAAGTTACTAAATTTTTCCAATTATTAAGCCTTATTATCAATCCAAAAGTTCAATTAATAACTTTTGATTGTTCCTACACATTTTTAAGCGTTTTTGAATGTTTTAATTAAAATACAGAAACTTTTTTTCATAATTTCCTTTCTGAATTATTTTGAATTTGAATATTATATTTATACATAATTGCGTTTAACAACGTTAAAAAATAGGAAACATAAATAAAAATATCTTAACTATTATCAAAAAGTATTCAATAATGTGTTAGACACTAATTTATTTTCACTCATTATCTATCACCATTTACCATGTTAAAGACATGATTCAATGCAAATACAAAATAATATTGTTCCGCTATTAAAATCAACACGATTCTGCAAAGTTCTCCACCGGTCCTATCATTGATAAAATTTATTTTGATTTTTAAAAAAATATGTAACGAAATATTAGCTTATTATTAAACATCACCCTATTGAGTTCTGAATGAAGTCTAAAACTAAATATTGTATATGTTAAGTCTAATATTTGGTTTACTGTTATAATTTCCTATAAATCTATTTACAAATAAAACTAATCTAATATAATATTTCAAAAAAACTATATCAGATAAGTACTTATGGACTGTCACGTAAACATATTCAGTGTGAGTAGTGTGACCCATTATTCTATTGAATATAAAGAAAATAAAAATAAATATAAATATCATAATATAGATATGATACATTTTGTCACATTCTTTTGATGTTCTGATACATTTCGTAAGATGGACATGAATTACATTCATTTCATAAAACTGACACGAAAATTGTGACACATACAGAAAGATAGTTGTAAAATAAATTATTATCTCTATTAACAAGAATTATTTACAATGTAATACCTATTTCAAAAATCTAAAAAGTCACAATTATTCAAAAAAAAAAAAGGTTAGTGTACATAATAGTTTTAATAGATATGCCATAATACAGATTATTTACATAATATAGTATAATATATTAGAAGATCGTATGCACCATGAAATAAATAGTTAATCAAATAAGATTTTTTTACATTCTAGTTAAAAAAAAATTTATTATTTGTATTATTCATAGTTATAAGCAATATTTTAATTTGTAAATATTATAGTTTTACAATAAGTGTATGTATTGGCTATTCCTGATAAAAGTTTAAATGTAATACGATTAAGCTACATTGCAAACTATTTATGCGTAATTTAACTGTGGTTTATTTTGCGTATGATAGGTATAATGAATCATGAATCAATATTAAATTCGCAAATAATAAATTACATGTTTAATTAGTTAATATTTACAATAAAGTTGATATAATCAGCTTTGTGTAGACCCGAAACACATATAGTATGAAAACTGAAATACCGTAAATTACTTAGGTATTTTAAATTATTGAACGCGCCTCTACTTTTAATACGAGTAATTAAATTTTTCCACGTCGGAAAATTTACAACTCCAAACGGACACAACAATCATCATCAAATTCACCAGTTCATAATGTGAAAAAAAACCAAGACTTTCTGTTGGCCTAATCGCTTTGCCACGTTGCCGGTGGTTGAAGACAATGCTGTCGAATTAGTTGAACTCGACACCTCCTGACCTAATGAAATCGGTCAATTCATTCCAATCAGGCCAAATTACAATTCTCGAGTTCCACCAATCAATGTGAAAACATTAAAAACTACTTCGCACCCAAAAACATGTTAATACACTTCTTCAGTGCTTATTTGGATTACCCATCCTCATGAATGCCTAAATTATAATGTTATCTTGAATTACTTGGCCGCAACAAATGCCAGTTTCTGCAAATTGTTGATATAATTTTAAAATATTAATATTTAAAAATGCTTTAATTCATAAAAAAAATACAAGAAGACACAGATAATGTTTGGTAATACTTTATTTCACTACAATATTCAAACTGAATATAAAATATTGGTTCTAAACAATTACCATCTTGTACGACTGTAAGTGTAAGATGAAGATAACACATACAAGTGCGACGTCTTCTCAATTATCTTAATGTCACTTCTCACAGAATACGTTATCTATTTATCTATACCTTTTTTATTGACCTTAAATTTATATTTATTATAATTTAAAACTATGTAGCTATAAATATCTATTGTTTTTAAATTATATGTTTGAACATTTTCAACAACCATTTTATAAAAAACACTAAAATAAAATATTTATCAAAATGTAAATATTCAAGTTTATTTTTTACTTTCTTAATTTCATCTTGCAAAATAATTATTCAAACTATACATGATTACATAAATATATTTTTTAGTTTCTGAACGGAGTGATGAATGTATTGATTTTACAATGATGTGTGTTTTTTTTTTATTATTATTTTTGTGTCTGTCACCAAGTTTTGGAGCAGTAAAAAAGCTTCGATTTTTAAGCTCAGCCCCGTTTCTGTTAGGAAAGTGAATCTTGTTGGTACTTTGGGGGGTCAAAGTAAAAAATTTCCAATGGTTTTCAAAAAAATCGAGAAAAACAAAAAAAAAAATGACGGAAAAACGGAAATTTTTACGCAAAACCAGTTTTCGACCAAATCGATTATTTTAAATGATTGTAATTCATAAACTATTCATTGTAAATTCTTGAAATTTTTACCAAAAGTTTATGTCAGTGTTATCTATATACAGTTAAATTTTCAAAAAATAAGAAATAATATTGATTTCCCATCAGTAATTTTACTCTAGACTAATACGAGTCTACTTCATTCACACCTTTTAAGGCTACCTACCCAATATATAATATTGTAATAGACATTAGAAGAATTCTCAAATGACAAAGCCCTTTCTATATAATATTGTATTGGACTTTGTGTCATCTTTATATCGGTATTGCTACAGCGATATTTATTGTCCTAATTAATAAATATATAGGTACAGTGAATGTAGGACGTAGGTATAATATTATTATAGTTTACGCAGGTGGTCGAGTTGGAGAAATATTCTCACCGACAACGCTACCACCCACCGCTATTGGATTTACTCAATTAGTCCGCTGCCATCGGCGGCACGCGTTTTCCATAGAGTAGTTGTTGTTGCCGCCAGCATACATTACATCCGAGCCTTTACTCCTGCTATTGAATACTTGTACAAACGTAACACGTACAAGTAACATAATTAACGTTTTTAAGCTCCACAAGCAAAGTAATATGACGAAACTATATTATTATTTTATGATGTGATTATGTGACAATATTTCGCGAACGTATATATATTAAAACTAAAAACAATAATACTGCATACATGAATACGATTTTAAACTAAAACAATCAACGCTTATTAAGGTTTTTATTTTTCATTACGTTTTTGATAATTCTATGAATGTCTAGTGAGTAAATTTATAATTTATACTGCATATTCACAGTTGCTGTGTTCATTAATTATTTATTTTACATAAATAATCCATCAGATCATTAAATTATATAGAAACCAAAAACTAACTTAAAAAATATAATAATGATTATCTTACCTGTGAGCCGCAACGTACATTTTGAAATACACCAAAACAAGAGCAACACAAGGAACTAAAAATGCAATCACTAACAACACCAGACCGTGTGTTCTTTCCATCATCGCCACAGGAAAATGTTCATATATTAACAAGTCCTTAAATAACATTGGTGATGCCAACGCAGCTGATATGCTCCAAACCGTACCTATGACTGAATATTAAGTATGAATTAATAAAAGAAAAAATGTCTACCTAGTACAAAATTATAAGAAAATACATAATTATATTAAGTGCCAATGTTAATTTAAATATTAAGTATCAATTTCATATTATATTATAATTATAGTCATAGTTATGATTTTTCCTGTTTGAGAATTACTTAAGCTCTGTATAATATTGTTTTTCATATTTGTATTACTATTATTATTAGTTATCAAGATCCTTGCAATTCTCATTTTATAACTGAACAATAACTTAAAAATAATACATGTTTTAATATTAATTAAAGAAACAATAAATTTAAAAATATGAATAACAAAAATTAATAAATAACAAAAAAAATTTCGAAAGTTCGAAAAAAAATCAGCTATTATAATTAATTGTATAAAATATTAATTTATGTATTAATTAAATGGTTTCAATTTACAGAGTAATACTTGTCTATCCAATGAAAACACGATCAAATAAAGGAACTAAAATATGAATGATTTTTATGAGATAACAGAACTTGGATTAGCAAGGTTATTACCTAATTTGTTATCAACTGTTTTCAAAAAAATTATACTAAGATAAAAATACAAATAATTTAAGATAATATTAATAATATAAATACCAAGGATTACCATGATTAAGATAATGTTTTAAATGTTGTTATAATTAAGTATACAAGTATACAGTGAAGGATTCAGGGATATATGTCAACATTTAAAATCCGTAGAAATCCCTAAATCAAAATGGCAGGAAAAGGGACGTAAAATTATGTATATTTAACAGTTGAAATTAAACCGCACTAAACACTACATTATCCTCAGTTGTCCAGATAATTTATGATGACCTAACCAAAGGTTTTTATTGACTATATGGATATTAATAAATACTGATTTATAAAAGGATCACGGTCTCGAACCTCAAAACTTGATATTGTTTAGGGTATCGTTATTTTAAAACAGATTTTTTTGTAGCAGTAAAATAAGTTATAGTATTGAATTTTAAATTTTTAATAGATACATTACTTAACAGTTATCTCACAATCATCATCGGACGCCGTTCGTTAATGTAAATACACTTAACTAGCATACACGAATACTTATCTATCTAACTTAATAGTATGGCTATATTGAAATCTGAAAATGATTATATTATTTTTATTTGTACATAATAAACTAGGTATACCTAATGAAATTATTAAAGAATTCAAATAGAAAAACAAGAAAAAAATTGTAATGTTTATTATTCACTATGACGTTTTCCTTTTTTTAAAGAAGTACTACGTTATAAAGTTAGAACTCAAGATTTCATAATGGTTTTAATCGAGTTAAGACTTATAGTCATATTTTCTCTGTACAAAGTATAGAATTTAAAACTATCAACCATCATCTAGATTGTTTAGGCGTGAATCCAAAAGGGGGCGGAGGAGATTTAACTATAGCTCCTTCTTTCAGACGATTTTTGTGCTTCTAAACTTTATTAAAATGTTGATAAAATTATATTTATCATCTTTTTGCAGAAAAAAAAGAACGATACCCCTCCACTTTCGTTTCAGATTTATAAATTCAAGCTGGGATAGGAATTATGTTAACTAAAAAAAATCTTATATTAATATGTTTCCGTTAAAAAATAATATATATTATTGAAAAATAATGTAATACCTCATATGATGTCATGAAAACCATCAAATAATAAATACATTTATCAGTATAGTTTAAAGTAATTTGTTTATAAAATTATAAAAATATAATAAACTTCACAATTTTAGTAAATACGAAAATATGAACATAATTTATGATTATATTAGATATCAAAAATTTAAGAAATTATTACAAATTAAGAAATTTTTAAGTACAATGTTATTTTACAATTTAAAATTCTAATAAGCTCTTTAATTATCATATTACTTACTATATTAAGTGAGATGAATTAAATATTGTTTTGCCATTATGAATTAATAATAAATTATTTTCTTAACCAAGAATGTATATATAAATATGTATTAACAATAAATTATAATTTCTTAATTTAATTACCTATATGATATTAATTTTGTATTTAAATCATTCATCAGGACCAAATTTAAATTAAATAAATCTGATGATTGTAATGCAACTGCATACATACAATACATAAAATATTATTATTTTAATAAGTTTACATTTTAAAAAGTATCGAATTGTACAACTAAATTGTGTTTTAGTTTTATAACATAACAATATACAATTAACGGATGAAATTAATTTACAAATATTTTATAATTAGTAATACCTAATGGCTAATATTATCTTTTAACAATAAAAACTCTTAAAAATGTATAAATTGTTCAATAATTTTATAATATTAATTAAATACCCATCGCATTATTTAAATTCATCTGGTGGACAGACGCCTTGATACAGAATAGACTTTAGAGTAGTTTAATATACTCGAAGTTTTTGTAAACTTCTAAGTGAAACGTGAAGTACCTATGATAGTTCTATGAGTTCTCTTTTTATTTATTTTTCTTATATCCTATCAAATCTCTTCCCAGTAGAACTTAGTAAGTACCTTAAAATTATTTAAATTTACTATCTATTTTTAGATTGATAAATTTTATTTTTATTATTTTTTTAGATTCTGAACGCTCCGATTTTACAATGATTGTGTTTTTTTTTTTTTTTATAGTGTGTGAACACGATAAGCAGTTGATAAAATTCAATAATGGTTGTGTTTGGGTAGCGAATTGGACTTAATTTGTACTTTTAAATAATTGAAATAAAACAGTTTTTTTTTTCATAAAACGGAAAAAATGAAGAAAAACGGGAATTTTTCTGCAAATTTTTGAAAAAATAGATTTTTTTTTTTGGTATAACTCAAAAACGAATAACTTATAAAATTAAAATTTACGTGGAAAAAGCTACATATTTTTTTTCTTATTATCAATTTAAGTTCAATTATTGATGACTACATTAGATATTCAAACATAAATATTATAATAACATTTTATGATTTAACGATTTTTGTTATTTTTTAATACTTAAATTGTATACTTAATTTTAAACTATTTAAAGGCATTTGAAATTTTAATGTTGATAAAAAATATATATATAACAATATAACAACAATTATAATAAGAATTAAGAAATTTCGAAAATCCATAGACACAATTTTTTCATAAACGTTTGAAATTTAATTTTGACAAAACTATAAATATTTATAAATTATTGTGTGATTAAAAAAGTATTAAATTCATAAATAGTATATTATTAATTTTCCTTTTTTATATACCTACCATAATTTATTATTAACTTCAAATTTAACACACCCATATTAATAACATACTCAATGACAAATTATTACACTAAACATCTACAACACGACAAAGCGTGAACCTAACCCTTGTTTTTAATATAGTAATATAGTAATATTACTATAATTTTGGATATTAATTTGTTTAAAAATAATATTGTATAGGTATTTTATTTAAATCTATAGATTATGATTAATATTATTACTACCATTAAGATATTATGTTTAACATTGTATATACCTACCCCACAAAATACATCAATGTAAAATTTGAAACCTTGTTTAGAATCAATAATTATATTGTACTATTTAATAAATTCATAAATTGAAATATATCTATCAACATATCTTATGAGTATCTTGTCTTAATTTCAGTATTAGTTAAATGTATATGAAAAATACAACAATTTTTAGCACTGTGTGTAATCAATTTTATTAATTAAAACTTATTACTTAACTGATAATTATCTGGATCTTTAAATAAACAACATTGAAAACGTGTCACTATACAAAAATAGATAAGTTTCAAAGTTTTAATTTTAACGAATGGTTTTAATACTACGAAATACTCATAATACAAAATATATATGTAAAATATATACTATATGTAATATTTACGTAATTAAAAACAATTATTGGTGTGTACCTACCTAGCCTTTCTTTAAATAAAATATACGAATTGTACAATGTATAATTACAAATCATCAAAAAATATTCTCAATATAAAACAATTATGATAATATAATAGTAATTTCATTTTTTTAAACCTATTTTTATCAATCATTGTAAACGCAAGTTTAAAACGCTACATACATAATATTATATCGTTATTATATTAATATTTTAATATTATAAGATATATAATATATATTTTATTAATGCAATATTCATGTGAATTATTACACCTCCACCATTTTAGTATAAATATAAAATAATATGATTAATAATTTTTTTCAAAAAAAGAAAGAAAATAGAACATATTATATTATATGAAACATAAAGCATGCATATATTATCAACATAATCAATATTGAAACTAATATAGAAAAAGGAGAACAACATTTATTATGATGAAATTATTGGAGGAGAGAAGAACTAAGAAATATATTAAGAATTTTTATCGCATCAATGGATTAAAAAAATTAAGACCTAAAGAGGAATAAAGTTTATTTTAAATTTAGTTTAATGGGGAAGAGAACAGGATAATAAATTAGTAAGCGATGAAAGTCACATGCACTACATGCAGTCTCCTATAGTTAGGGAGGGTTAGTGTAGGTATTGGGTTATGATTGAACCACGATTTTATGCTAGATTGTATAGAATACTATAACCAGTGTATTTATTGGTGTATCATATGGAAATTGAGTAACTGATATTTAATGAATGAAGGAGACCAGGATGCAATGAACTTTTTTCTTTTTTTTTAAATAGAAAGTAGAACTCCGATTTATTTTCTCATTCAAGCATCCATAGTTAGTGGATTAGTCACTTTACAATGTAGTGAATTTTGAATTATTGACATTATATTAAGTAAAGATAATAGATATATCATATATATTATTAAATTACGGTGTCCAATATATATATATATATATATTTACAACTTAAAACAATATACCTATTGACTATTATTATACTCGAAACAAGTATATATTTTTTTGTAATTCTGCATGTTCTTCTTACAACATTTTTGAATTTAGACAAATCCAATCATTTAAGAAAAAAATAAAACGAAATATACTCCAACCAAGAATCTTATCATTAAGCTCTAATAAACTGATATGTTCACAGAAAAGTACATACCTAAAACACTTTTTTGCCTAGTAACATTTGTCGCGTAATGGAGAGGACTGAGAACTGCTGTGTATCTGTCCATTGCAATAACTAGTATTGAAAATATTGTAGATGTTGCGACAAATACGGTAAGAGCTTTATTAATAGTCTTTATACCGGATACCAGTAAAGGACCAAGGACGGTCGATGACAGCAAATCGGAAGCAATTAAACTACCGACGAATCTGTAGTAATCATAAACAAACGTTAGATAATTAATATTCATAGTTAATATTTATAAATTATAACAATTATAATTAAATACGGTAAAAGTGATGAAATTAGTAAACATACAATTTTAAATTACATAGGCACACTAAAAATAATCAAATTAATAAAATTGTGTATATCTTATTAACATACGATTATAAACCTTGATCATGAATAATTGGATTCAAAAAATATAAATTTATTATATTTTGATCTTATCAGTTATCAAATATAAAATTGAATAGGATAACTCAAACTAATAGTGTAGAATCTTACACTATTATAATATTTTAAAATTAGATAGACCAACTACGATGGAACCTCGATAACTCGAATCGGTGGGGGGGGGGGCGAAAAAAATTCAAGTTATAGAAAATTGGACTTATAGAGATTCGAGTTATCGAGGTTCCACTGTTTAAGCGTTATCTACATATTAAATAAATAAAAACGTATATAAGTGTTGTTAATATTGAAAACTTTACTAAAATTTTCAAAGGTAGTAATATACTGTATCAGACTCCAAATTTTTATCAAATTTCAAAAAAAAAAATTAATGAATTTAATAAACATAATTAAAACACCATGTGTCTACTTAATATTTTTAACCAAACTTTATAATATAATTAATTTCAATAAAAAATATTTATAGTTAGCAAAAGTCTCTTTAAGATACTAAGACTGTTTAATTAATTTATTAAAATGTTAATTAGATTCCGAAGCTAATCAGCGTTACAAAAATAAAGTATAAAATGTAATAAATTATATTTTTTAAGGATCATTCATGACTAAAACTCAACTATCCATCTATGCGTCATGATTTTAATTGTGTACTAAACCATAACAAAAAATATTTAATTTTATTAATGCAATTCATATATTAAAATTTCATTGTATATGGAATAGTTAATATTATTATTTATTTATATACTCCAAAAGTTAATTATAATATATTCTCGTATTCAACACAGCTATACTTTTACTAATTACACTATAAAATGTTAGCTAGATAATGAACTCTAGAATATCCTCGTTTGACTGTGTTTAATTAAAATAACAATCGTACAAAGTAAGCAACTTGACCTGTTTGACGGAGATCTGAGTGAAGGCTTCTTGTAGAACATAACTAGTACAACAATATTTAAAAAAGCTCCAAGTACGGCTAAAAACCCAACGCACGTAATTTTGACCACTATAACAAAAATAAAAATAAAATAAAATATTATATATTACTTTTTTACCAAGTATTATGATACAAAATATGTTAAATTAAATTTAGCAATCACATAATCTTCATAAAATAAATGTATTTAAACATATGATAATTTTGCAATACCTAACGATAAATTATTCCATTATTCAAAGATGAAAATATTGAAAAAATCATAAATATTTTGGAGTTATTAAAAAATGTTTTCAACTTATTAACCCCTATCTCAAATAATAAATCATACTAAACCTAATCTCATACGGTATGTATTTTCAATTTTCCACTGTCCAACTCTATCTTATTTAATAATGTCAATGTTCTAAAGATATTTATTAAACATTAAATTAACATATTGAAAATTAATTTAACCATGCAATATAATACATATTACTTATACATCAAAATAGAAAAATTCAATTTAAAATCTTAAAAATAATCTAAAATTAACGTAAAAACTAATAACTGTATGATATAATCATATAATACAATTATACTGCAGTTACTGTGTTACACTAAAATAATAATTATATTTGATGTTTAAATAAAATTATATTTTAGTCATCAACTAATTAATTAATAATACTTTTATTTTATTGATAAACAAATAATACATATAATTTAAGTGTTTAAGATATAATTTTTAATAATTTTATAAAATGCAATAATTTTCCTTATCTAATACTAATATATTATAATTTATTCTTAGATATTCAACTTTATATTTAAAATTACTATCTAGTTTGCTTTTAAATTTGCACAATTTTTAATGTTTTTTATTTTTTTATAATATGATTGAATAATAAATGTATATAATGTGTTAAAAATATAATATTTAAGAACTTGAAAAGAACACATATTACGTTGGTTTAAATTATACATTCAATATTTTAAATTAAATTAGTAATGCAAAACATAAACTGTATCTACCACAAGCGAGTAACTGTACATAAGGTGTGTTGTAGAGTTCTTTATTTTACTTTTAGTAGTATGATAGTTTGATATAATTATTCCAAAAATATTACATTTGTTATTTTATTAGTATTTAATTATTGTAATTATATGTATTTAGTATTTACACTATACTATATCAATTTTTAAAACTCAAAATCTTATAACATATTTTTATAAATATCGTAAAAAAAATAGTTAATATTTTAAAATAAATCAAAAATTGTATTTCCTATGGTAAAATTTATAATAATATAATTAAAACTTTCAATTTCCCAAAATTTATGTTATTATTTTATAACAAAATAAATAAAATTATTATTCATCGTTAAAATGCGTAAGTATTTTAAATGTCAATAAAAAATAACAGTTAATGAATATTTTTTTAGTTCCAGTTTGAAATACTTAAGTACGTAGAAAATTATATTACATTTCCGAATCTTAGACATAAAAATTGAAGAATTTATAAATTGTTTACTACAAAATACTTGTAGTTTGTAATTTTGACAACATTTTGTGAAAATTAGAATTTCAAATGCATATAAAAAAATAATTGTGCTCGTGTATTTTTAATAGTTTTATACATAAATATTATCTGACGTCATGTTTATTTATGATCTTCTTAATAATTATATTGATTGTCCTGATTTATTAAATAAAATTAGTTTTTGTACTCATAGTTATTCGATTAGAAACTTATGTATATTTTATGTTCCTTTTTATAAAAAAAAAATATGTTCAGATTTATAAATAGCTCAAAAAAAGTCAAAATATTTTGAAAATTAAATCACGTAAAGAAAATTCCAATTTTAATAATCGGTAAAATTTTCAAGTTTTTACGACTTATACTTTTTGAATAATAACAAATAATTAAAATCGTTTGAGAGTAAATCGTTATCGTTACGCTATTTCATAAAAATTTAAAATTCAAACACGCTTAAAATTTTCCCTATAATGATGATTCGTGTTTTCTCTATAGATACCTGAAGGAAAACTTAGTGTTGTATTTTTAATCCTTAGTTATTAACACAAAAAATTTTATGATTTTTCAAATTCAAAATTACTTGCAAATTTTCGCGTTTTCGACAGATTTCGTAAAAATTTGAACTATAAACACTTATAAAAAAAATTTTTGAGTAACGATTTTAAATTTTTTTTTAACTACAATAAGAACAACTCATAAGGAACCTTGTATTAAATTTTCATGTGTTTTTGGCCATCTAAATTTTTTTTATCGACACTTCAAAAAAAAATTCCCATAAAAATCGAAAATTTCTATGGTCTTTAAAGAACTCAAAAAAAGTCAAAAATTTTTGAAAATTTAACTGTATATAGATAACACTTACATAAACCTTTGGTAAAAATTTCAAGTATTTACAGTGATTAGGTTTTGATTTACAACCATAGAAAAAAATCGATTTGGTCGAAAACTGGTTTTGCGTAAAAATTCCCGTTTTTCTGTTACTTTTTTTAGGGTTTTTCCTGATGCTTTTGAAAACTATTGGAAATTTTTTACTTTTGACCCCCCAAAGTACCAACTACATTCACTTTCCCATCAGAAACAGGGTCCTTTTTTTAAAATCGAAGCACTTTTACTGCTTCAAAACGTGGTGACAGACACAAAAAAAAAAAAAAAATAAAAACATAAAAAAAAAAAACACACATCATTGTAAAATCAATACATTCATCACTTCGCTCAAAATCTAAAATGAATGTAATACTGAAATAATCACAAAATATTTACTAATTTCGTAGAAGAATTTTAAATTATAATATTAAAGTAAATAAATAAATCATAAATTTATATTTTATAAAAAAAAACAACTATATAGTTCAATATAATATTATGTCCAGTCATTTAAGCTTCAAAAAAGGTGTTTTTAGGAATTAAATCAGAAAGTTTTGAAACTTTATAGAAAATTTGGTTGTGGGTTCCTCATTAACCAAAAAAAAGTCGCAATCCCTCCGTGGTCCGGAAGTGTCCGCCATCTTGGATTTTATGTGCAATTTTTCAGTGTTTTTAAATTATTTTTAAAAATATTTATTTTATCACAAAAATACCTCTACATAAAAATATTGCTGACTAAATCTACAATAATTATGTATATTTTATATTTTTGTAGGCTTTCGCTTAAATAGGTGAAATGTTAAATCCATCCACGCGTTGTGATATTGATGTTGCTGCACTGTGCGGCGTGCGGCGTAGCTGGTATAGCTACGCGTCGGACTAAATTGTAAACTAAAAAACGTAACAACGCCAATACAAATGCAATTCATAAACAAACAAACATGGTAGAGATATCATTTTCATTAGTAATAGCGAAAAATATAGTAAATAAATAATTATTTTAAATTGGTCGGTAATCAGATACTTAATAAAAATTGGTATTCATACAGATGTCTAGTAAATAGAATAAATCAATTTAAAATAATGCCATCGTCGCAAGATTTAAGAAATGTTGGAAAAATAAATGTCAAAATATTTGAACCAGCTAACGAAGATGGTCTTAAAAATAATATTCTTAACAACAATTTAAATAATATTGGTGCAGAAGATCAAATTGTGTTACTTTTACATAATTTATTATATAGATATTAGGAGAATTTATCAACAATCCTACTATCCAAGGGTGAACTGTATTTATAATGAACATAACCAAAAAATTAACTATTATCACAATCAAGAATAATACTATAAATACTGTATTGCATTTCACATCAAAAAAATGCTCAACATTCAATCAAAATACCGGTATCGTAACTTTTAATCAGCTATTGTATATTATACAGTAAAGCTACTATGTATAATTATAGCAGCGGTTCTCAACCAGTGGTACGGGAAAATCTTATTGGTGGTATGCGAAGAAAATCTCCCTTTATAAAAATCATAAACGTATACATTATTTATAACCAAATAAAAATTATCAGATGGTACCTAAAAATTTTCAAGCTGTGTAGGTGGTTCGCGAATACAAAACGGTTAAGAACAGCTATATTTTAGTATTTTACTTGTAAAGCTCGTGATATAGTAGCAAAAAATCCATATTTATCAAATATCATCGTTGGGTTAAAAATTTTTCATTTACTTATGTCATACATGGGAATTCGTTGGATATATAATAAAAGGAAGTGGTTTAAAAAAAGATTTAAGTTATTTGATTTATACGCTGATAACTGCAGATAAAATGTTCAGTGGTCATGCACTCATGATACACGCATAATGCATATTGCATACTCTAGAACTATGAGAGGACATGTTGGTTTATTTGGAAATATAAAATATCATTCATTTAATTGTGACGAATTAAATTTTAGATGATACTCAAGATGAAAACGACATTTTATATGTTCAAATCAATCCTTTACCCAAATGCAAACGTAGAATGTATGGTAATATTTGTAAATAAATTATATGCATTATTATTTATTACTTAAAAAAAAAATCGTTAAAAAAATGTAAATAATTTATGTTAAAAAATATTTGTTAATTGTGTACTAAATAAATATTTTATTTAAGATACATAATACGTTGTAGAACTAAACATTTTGATTATTTAGCCACATATTATTAAATACAAGTATAATATAGACCAGGGGTCTCCAACCTACGGCCTGTTGCACTGACCCGCCAAGCTAATTATGTTTTGAAATATAAAATAAATTTTGAATTATAAAATAAAAAAAATTATATAAATAAATATACATTTTTTTAAATAAATCTTATCTATTCTTATTTATCTCTCAATTTCATAACCTATCTATTCCTAGATAGACAACAATTTTTTTTTTTTTTTTAGATAACACATTTCTAAAAATGTTGGCCCACGATACCAAAGTGTATATCAAATTTGACCCGCCGTAAAAAAAATGTCGGAGACCCCTGATATAGACTATAGTGTATCTTTGTCTACAAACATAAAGCGTAATACCTATTTATCAATAGTATATAATATAAATTATAAAATGTTACTATGTTAGTACAAGGTAAAAACGTAAAAAATTCATTTTCTAGCTTATACGAGTGAGACGTGCAGCCTGTATACATAATATAGACTTATTAAAGCGCGCCACATCAAATATTACAACTCGTAGGTGGATTTCACCGTTTACCTATTTAAGCTAGGTACAAAAATATATTAATATACATATTTATTGTAAATTTTGTCAGCAGTATTTTTATGTAGGGGTATTTTTATGATAAAATAAATTTTTTTAAAGATAATTAATAAAAACTAAAAACATTCACATAAAATCCAAAATGGTGGACACTTCCGGACCTCAGAGAAATGGCAAATTTTTGTTTGGTTAATAAGGAACCCACAACCAACTTTTCTGCAAAGTTTCAAAACTTTCCGATTTCATTCCAGTAAAAATCGTTAAATGACTGGACTATAATATCCATAAATTGCTTCATATTTGATTGCTAGTATCTCTATAAAATATTGAATAATAATAAAGTTAATTTAAGTTTGACAATAATATTTTATAATTTTTTTTTTTAATTTATAAAAATACATTAATGATAATATTTTAATTTAATATTTATAAAGAATAAAAATGTACAATACACCGAAGAACGTTATAAAGTAGAAAAGTGGATTCCACTTTACTCATATCTTTATACAGTTATAAAAACAACTTATATAGGATCATGTACTCAATTTTAAAAAACTTTGACCCAACCAAAAAAAATTTATAAAATGAAATTTTGTAATACCTATGAATAGCTTAAAAAAGGTTTTTAACAAAAACGTTTACGAATAATTATCGAGTGTCGTAAAAATTTGAACATCTAATGTTTATAAAAAATTAATTTGGTTTTGCGATAAATATTTTTTCTTACAGATTGAAAAACTATTAAAGAACCTTGACGTATTAAATTTCCAAATTGTATAGCTTACACAATTACATAATATAAAATAAACTTATGAGAACTTTTACCTATAAGTTATATAGATTTTGACAAATTCCTTGATTAAAATGCTTGCAAAAAATATTGTGGGTATAAATTTTAGATATTTTTTTTTATTTAAAAAATAAACAATTTGTTAGGAACTTTGTATAAGTTTCCAAGCATTAGTGCCTAGTATGTATATTCTCATAAATTTTAAATCACTATAAGACAACTTATGAGGAACTTGTCATAATTTTTCAAGTATTTTAACTTAGCCAAAACAATTTTATCGATAATTATAAAAAAATAACTAAACAAAAACAAATATTTCAAATGCCTATAAATAGCCTTAAAATATGTTATATATGACATATTTGGTAAGAAAATTATGTTAAAAAAAATACCAATCTAAAGAATTAGTAAAATTTTCAAGTATCTACAACTTATACTTTTTGAATAATAACAAATATTAAAAATCGTTTGAGGATAAATCGTTATCGTTATGCGATTTTGTGGAAATTTAAAATTATTCAAAACATTTTTAATATAATGTAGCTTCCAGTTTTCTCTATAGCTATTTGAAAGAAAACTTAGAGCTGAATTTTTTAACCTTAGATATAAATACAAAAATTTTATAAATTTTTAAGTACTTAATATAGCACCCAAAATATTTTTATCGACACTGTAAGGAGTTGGAGCCAATTAAATTTCATTAAAATTTAAAACAACTTGATTCGTACAAAAAAAATCAGGATTTGTAAATTTTCTAATACCCATTCTCACTGTAAATATATGACCTTACCATTGTGCCAGTCCTGGTCAACGTGCATAATGATTCATCCGTAGCCAGTAGATAGTAGTACTCGGCATTTTAACAAATCGATATCCTGCATCGATGATTCTCTCTACATGGCTTTAAATTGTACCTATATTAAATGAAAATATGCATGAGTATATCTAATTATAGTATTATTATAACCATAGAAATTGTGTATTGAGAATTGTGTTATAATATATAATAATATCACACAATTATTAGAATAGTATCTAATATAAGTTATACGTTTTAGATTCTGAACGAAGTGATGAATGTATTGATTTTACAATGATGTGTGTGTGTTTTTTTTTTTTGTGGCTTTGTACAGAATAACTTGTCGAAATAATGCTTAAATTTAAGACTACAGGGGTGGTTTCAGATGGTAAAGTGAATATCCTTGGTGCATTATTATAGGGGTCAAAAGAAAAAATTTCCAGTAGTTTTCAAAAAAATCGGGGAAACAAAAAAAAAGTAACGGAAAACGGGAATTTTAACGCAAAAACCGTTTTTGAAAAAATCGATTTTTTTTTTTATATAGTTGTAACTTAAAAATAAATCACTATAAGTACTTGAAAGTTATAACTGTTGACGTACCTATATTATAATATTTACCGGAATAATTTTTTCCAACTATTAAATTTTAACTTTTATTATACCTATAGTTATTGTTTATTGTATTAGTTTTAGGCTTTAGCTATTATAGGTATCTATATTATATTATTCTAGCTGCATTATAGTAACGTACCTTATTGTACCTATATCCTTTATGTCGGCTGTCTGTCTATCGCGACGGTTGTTGCCATAGTTACCAATATCCGGTGACGTTTGAATGAGGGTAATAAATAGATGGGGGCACTTGGGAATACTTATCCTTTTTATTCCAGAAATTTTACTAAAACAATCAGAAAACCATGAAACTTAAAATTGGATTAATACTCAATAATATAGTACTATCGTTTTTTTTTTTAAATTATCATTAATAGGTTCAATAAATATTA
Source organism: Aphis craccivora (assembly GCA_009835225.1). Lineage (NCBI taxonomy): Eukaryota > Metazoa > Arthropoda > Insecta > Hemiptera > Aphididae > Aphis > Aphis craccivora. Next base: position 72,468 of record VUJU01000190.1, on the reverse strand, counting down.
TATTTACAATAATAACAATGTTATAATATTCAAATTATTTTCACGAAGATTTATTAGATATTAATGTTTCAGAATTTCTAAACATAGTGCTATGTTTCATCATTAAATTAGTTAAATTATTAACTAGTTAAACAGTTGTTCTAATTTCAATAATTTCAAACTAATAACTTTAGCGTAAATTTGTATACATTTGCATATTTATTCTGGTTAATTGTGTTATATTATATGAACGCACAATATTTATTTCATTGCATAGAGTTTCAAAATATGAATAAAATGTAAATTTTAATTCTAATTTATGTTTTTTCTAAACATTTTCAAAACTATTATTACCTATCTATTTTAATTTTTATTTTATGATTAATATTTAAATAAATTAATATATATTTACATAAAATTTTCGAATTATTATGTGCAGTTACGATATTATCTATACTAGTATTTAGCTAAAGATGTATCCTAAAAACAAAAAACATTGATTCAGATCTCAAATTATTGACATTATTATATCGGTCATGACAAAATATTTGCCTAGTGTTTGTCGAGTCAAATTATATTAAATAAATTAGTTGAAGTATAACTTGACCAAAATAAACGGTACCTATTCAATTATTTTTATTAATTGTTTAATCCAATTTTTTTAATTTATATTTTAACATCTTAGAGCATATAAATCATGTTATATTAATTTCTCTAATATATTTTCTATAACTTAATAGAATGGATTATTTGAAAAAGGGAACATATCCAAAAATTCAAATTTTACAGGAGAGACAAAAAACTTATTTTGTGTAACTTATTAATTATTATGTTCTCTTTTTGACATAAAGATATACATACTGTTACAATAGGAACATGTAGATATGTTTTGTTTTCACACCAAATAGTGTGTTTTAATACAAATAACATATTTCTATAAAACTCTGAAAATTTCAAAATATTGGGCGTGTTGCCTTTTCCAAATGACCCATTCATATAGTGTTTGACTATTCAGATACCTACCTATGAATTTAATGGAATACAGCTAAATTTCTCTGTCACTACCATAAAATAAAATGTTAGATTGTAACTTGTTATTTACTAAAACATTGCTACATTCATAGTTATAATTTATATTTATGTATTTATAATCCTATATATAGGTATGTTACAATTTATATATTTAATTTTTCACAAAATATAATTGAGTAAGTAAATTAACAAATTACAATTTACATGTAACCACTACAATACTTCAATCAATACTATTAAAAACTTAGTAAAAATAATAATAATTGACAATTTATTTATCTATTCTTTTGACCTATTCTGCTAGGACAGAATAGACACGAATATAATTATTAATCATATTTCTAATTATCAAGAATCGCAAATGTATAAAATCATTTTAAAATTCAAAATAAAGGGAGAGCCAAAGAACATTCTATAAAGCCACCTCGACAAATTATGTTATATGCGTTTGGAAATGTGTAAGGCGATTAATCAACCATATTCTTCCCTTCATACATTTTTCATTTAAATTCTGATTTTTGAAATTTTTAAGTAAAACTTTAAGTCATATTTTCAATCATTTAGATTTTTATATCATAAATTAATGTTCTGTAATAAAACGAAATTTTTATTTTTAAATTAGAAAAAATGTTTTTTAATATAGATTTTGAAGCAAATACGACTATTTAAAAATATGCTCCTTAAGTAAGAAATAAGAAATACAAAAACTAAGATTTAAATATATTCATTATTATAAGAAGAATACGATGATCAAGCTTGTTGAATCACCTTGTACATGTAATCAAGAAGTTAAAGTATATGGATATTATAACTATTGTGTATACGTTTATTTTGACTAGGATCGGGTTTGTGTACACGAATACATATATTTTAATATCACTTTTAATTTACAAAAATAATACAAGAACACATAAATAATGTACAACGCCTTTAAATACTGAAATTATAATATTCAAGAATAATAATGTAGATACAAATATACTTGTATGTACTATATTAAAAATACTAACCTAATGTTAAAATAGGTAGCTAAAAGAAGTAGATTACAAGAATAAAAAATAATACATAGAAAGTTACAAAGGTAATAATAATAAAGTTAATCAAAATAAATATCAAGTATAAACGATTATTTTTAAATTAATTATACCATTTTATTTAATACATAAATTATATTTACGAAACTTAGAAATATCATAAGCGATAAGTAAACTTTTAAGAAATATAGAGTACTATGCACAAAAATAGCCCGTAAACTTCAAAAACTTAAACACTGAAACATACCTAATTGAAATAGAATAATTATAGTTGTCTATTTTGTAAACAAAGAGTATAAAACATTAGTTTTTGAAAGTATTTTTTATAGAATGAATATTTAAACATTTCGAGTCCACCATTAAGATTACAAAAATAAACAATTTCGGGTCTCAATTTAGATATAATATTTATGTTAAAACATTGAACCTTTAGTATATTGAAATAATGAAATGACTATATTATTTTAGAAATAAAAAAAAAAACTTGTTAAAATAACATTAAATACCTAATAAAAATTATTATCAATAATATAAAATGTTTATAGTTAATCATAGAACAATGATTTTATACTTAAAAACAATTTATATTTATCGATCCTTACAATAAACATAAAACTTCGTTTAAATTTGTCATAATGGAAGTAGTTATTAAAGAACTAAAGTTAAGATAGTTAAATGTATACTAATACGTAAAACTATATACTTATAGGTATAGTGAAACCTCTCCCAACGTATTTAGAGGTATTAGAGGCTGGAACCCGATTGAGTACGATTGACCTTTTTCACAACCCGATTGAGCATGGTTGCAAACATACAATAGAAATAAAAAAAAACTCTAAAAAACAACACGATTACGCACGAAAATAAGTGTGACATTTTCACTTTGTACCATAGAATATTATTATTAAAAAATAAAATACATTTAAACGTAAATATTTATAGATAAAAAATCTTTTATTAGTTTTTTCTCGACCCACTAAACCTCTACTTTGAAAGTTCCAACTTTTGTCAACTCTTTGCCTCTCTTGGATAAAATAATTTGCATTTTATTATTTTCCATCATAAAAAATCAAAAAATTTGCAAAATACATACCATTTTTGAAGGAACACGAGTGCGAGACAACATCATAGATTCACTGTGACCAAGTTTTATTTACAACGTAGGTAGTAGGTACATATAATAACAATCACAATTTATTGCAATCGTTCTAGATACAATTCTAGTTTCCTATCTATCCCAGTTATTTTCAACTTCCGTGGGTATTTTTCAACTAATATGTAAGTTAACTATTAATAATCTACATAAGTACTAGTAAAAATCTGACAATGTTGTACACAATGTATATATTTTTTTTTTATCGTGCTCAATCGATTCGTTAAAAAGATTGGCCAATAACGATCATGATCAATCGGGTTTCACCGATCAATACTACTTATACATACTTTACTTACATATACTTTTTGAATAATAACAAATATTTAAAATCGTTTGGGATAAATCATTATCGTTAGGCTATTTCATAAAAATTTAAAATTCAAACGCACTTAAAATTTTTCCTATAATTATTTTACGAGTTCTCTCTATAGCTACTTGAAGGAAAATTTATGAAAAACTGAGTGTTGTAATTTTAATCCTTATAGTTATGAACACAAAAAATGTTATGATTTTTCAATTTCAAAATTACTTGCAATTGATCGCATTTTCGACAGATTTCGTAAAAGTATGAACTATAAACGCTTATAAAAAAAAATTGTGACTAGCGATTTTTAATTATTTTTAGCTACAATAAGAAAAACTCATAAGGAACCTTGTATTAAATTTTCAAGATTTTTTGGCCACCCAACATTTTTTTATCGACACTTCAAAAAAAAAATTCTCATAAAAATCGACAATTTCTATGGTTTATAAATAATTCAAAAAAAGTCAAAAATTTTTGAAAATTTAACTATATATAGATACCACTGACATTAACATTTAGTGAAAATTTCAAGTATTTTGAGTGATTAGTTTTTACCAACCATATCATATAAAAAAATCGATTTGGTCGAAAACTGATTTTGCATAAAAATTCCCGTTTTTCCGTCATTTTTTTTTTTTGTTTTTCTCGATTTTTTTGAAAACTGTTGGAAAATGTTTACTTTTGACCTCTACAATGCACCAAGGATATTCACTTTTACATCGGAAACCACCTCCAATGTTTGAAATTGGAACATTTTTATACTTGTTATGCTGTACACAGACACAAAAACAAAAATAAAACCAAAAAAAAAACACACATCATTGTAAAATCAATACATTCATCACTTCGTTCAGAATCTAAAATACCTTTTCTTTTAACAATTTACACTAGGTAACGAAACCAATATTTTTTGTAACATCTCCAAATTTTGCAGTAAATCGTTTAACACTTTTTTTTACCATTTTTACATTCTATCAACGCTATAGAGTTTACTGGACTGTATTATTAATGGACAAATACCCATATACGATTATGCCGTTCTTTGTAAGTATTAAATACTACTTACAGTAGTATAGAATAACTAAAGCATACATGACAAAATTAAGTGATGCTTTTATCATAATGTTTCATATAATCAAAAAACCTTATATAAAATATGTATGTATAAAATAAGTTGTGGTCGATAAAAATTTGATGTTATACAAAATATTCTTTTCTGTATTGTAGATTCAATATTATCGATTTATGTATAAAAATATGTGTTTGTGTTTTATTAGATTTTATACAACCTGTAAATATATACATAAAAAAAAATGTTCTTCTTTTTTATTAAATTATATATTATAAAAAAAAATTAAATAAAGTTGGGAGCTAGTCAGTACTCAGAATACATTTTTGTTTGTGTGTTAACATCTAAATACTTTTTGAGTGAAATGATTTTTATATATTGTATATACAAATAATAATATTAATGTTTATTTATTATTTTTACAATGCATATAACTATTATTTGTTTGTTGTTTAATTACATGGTAATTATTTGACGAAACTACTTTTCATTACCGTAAAATTTTTTGATTCATTCATAGAATATATTACAACCATGCATTTTATAAGAGGGACCATATAAATATATTTTATAGTTTATACATACAATATAATACGGGTATCACTGATATTAGATCAACAAATATTTTTTGATAAAAAAAATCAATTATATAAAGCCAAAAACTATTAATGAATCTAAAGAACTGGTTCTGGAACCAGATTTAAACATATAAGTTTCTGAAACAAGAAACAAACCCTTCATTTAAAAAAAATAAGAACAGAACTTTAGAATAATTATTATAAAACTGATTTTCGATATTAAAATCAAAATATTGAACATAATACAAGTAAAACACATCTCAAATTAAACGATTCAATACTTTATTTAAAATATAATTTAATTTCAATGATAATAACTTACTTCCTTAAAAGACTAAATTATAAATTTATAATATAAAATTTTTAGTTGAAAAAAATATTTATCAATGATTATCTAAATTTAGGAATATATATTTTAAATTATTGGCTATAAAATGGGTAATTTTTGCTTAAATTAAGTGAAATAAAACATATATTTAGGAAATATACGTAAATTAACGAATCAAATTTCTTTTTTTGTCACAATTTCATTTATCTCTAGCAATGTTTCAATTGAAATAAATAACAAAAAAGATGCACTATCTTTTTAAAATTAAAGTATAAAAAATGTCAAGTGTTTTGTCAAAAATTTTTTCCACTAATTATAAGAAAAATATTTCTCTTTTGATCTCAATGTTCCTACAAATAACACATTTCTATCAAAGTAGATTTCAATGTTAAAAATTAAATCATTCTTACTACCATAAAAAGTATCTTTAAGCACAAAAATAAAAAAATAAATACACATATCATTGTGAAATCAATACTTTCATTCATTGTAGTGCATAGAATCTAAAATAATTATCTTATTATAACAGTAGTATGTAGTAATTATATATATAAAAAAAGGAATAGTTGAATCATAATTTATACTTATAACTTATAAGTACCTATTTGTATCATTATAAAATGTATTGTTCAATAATTTAAAATGTATATAACAGAATGATAGATTATAGATAAAAGACAATATTCTAAAATACAAGTTAATTGTCAATATTAAAAATATGTAATATAATAGTACCTATGCTATTATGGTACATTACAGGATACCATAAATTATAATAATCTCAAAAACAAAATTCAGCTAGATTAAATTTGTTTAATACTGAACTAAATATTAAATACGATGAAGAATAATTGTATTTAAGTATTAATTCTGTAGAAATTATTTTTTACAACTTTTATTTTTCATTAAAACAAGTTCATTAAAAACAAGCATGATGCAAATTTTACTATCTAATTATAAATAATGATTATACCAATCATATAACATTTTCAACTAAAATATATCTTAACATATGAAATTGTTGTGTAACACTATTACTTCATTAGAGAATAATCACAAGATATACTCATTTTAAAAAAAAAAAAACATCAATCTAAAAAAAACTCTTTCCTCACTTCACTAAAAATATAAAAATTATATACTTAAAGTGATTATAAACAATATAAAATAATACAATTTATTGGTTAAATGTATGGTTTCATCCATACTAAATTATTAACGAAAACAGAATTTTGCAAAATAAGCCATACAACGGTTTTATTAGCTGAAATTGCTACATTAGCTTTAAATATACAGAATAAAATATATATTACATCAATCAATAATTGATTTTCACTATGTAAACTTATCTTGTATATTTTCATTAATAGTGAACACGGATATTTTCGAAATCAATCAACCATCAAATATAACTTAGCAGTTAATAACATAATATAGTTATAATTAACTAAGTAAAAAGTTATGATAATCGGTGACAATCCTACATACAATTACAGTAGGTGATGCGAAAAATGTATTGATTTCATAACGTTTTTATTTGTCTGTACATCATAACTACTTTAGAAAATGCATTAATCTTCAACTTTGAGATTGGTTTCTGATAGCAAATAAGATGGCTTGTTCTTTCGAGAAAAAAAGTCAAAAAGTTTTCAATTATCGTCAATAAAAATGTTTTTATACTAAGTCAGAAAATTGATTCATACCTACAAATTGAAAATTTAATTCAAATTTTTCCATGAGTAAATATAAAAGTATAATTATCTTTTTAATGAATAACTAAAATTCAAATAAATTTGGACGAAGTTAAGCATTTAATTTCTAAAAAATTAACAATCTATATTTATAGAGTAGGTTTAATAAGAAAATATGATAATAATATACTATACAAATTTTAACATTGATTATAAATAAAAGGAATGCCATCCAGAATTAGAGCGCAACGCGATTATTATTATATGTTACGTATTTACTTGTAATAATAAGTCTCTACCCCATTGACGTTACAAATGACATATTAGATTTCCAGGAAGAGATTTACACGAGAATGAGGAAATTATAAAATAGATTAGTTGCTTAGAGTGAAATCTAGTGTAATGTTTGATTGCTAATTGATATACTGTTTCGATTTTTAAATCGTTGAGAAATGTGTCGTTGGATATTTTCCAAAGTGCAGAAGTGACAAGACGGAAGGTTATTGATTAGAACGCCTGTAATATGGTTTGGATTTGTAAGGACTTGGCACAGCCAAATATTACATAGGTCCTTATTTAAATCAAGAATAACGATTTTTATTAGTTTGTTGTAATTTAAAAATATTATAAGTTGGACTTAAAACTTTTACATATATACCTAGCTATATTTTATATAAAAAATGTCAAAGTGATGTTTTCAAAATAGGTATTTAAATGAATCATGTACCTATTTACACAACAAAACTATTCATACTTTACGTTAAGCTAATATTGACTCAGAAGTTTATATCAATAATATAATATGATATAAAATAAATAAATATAAAATTATTTTTAATAATAATAAAGGTTGATACTATTATAATAATTAAATATTAATTGTATAAGAAATACAATATTTTTGTCAAAAACTTATTCAACTTACCATATTACTAATAGTAAATTAAATTATTTTGATAGGAATTTAAATAAATAAATCATAAAATATACTTAGTAATATAAACTGGCAGACAGTCTTCGCTTAAAATCATTTTTCATATACAATGATTTATCATTGAATTCAAATGTAACATTTCCATTATAGTGACTTGGTCAGTGATGAAGTTTACCTCGACACTTACAGTACACCCATCGGTGTCCTATTTCTAATTTTTTGCGGGGAGGGGAGGGTAACTGTTTTATAAAGTTCAATATTATAAATTTAATATTATTATTATCTATGCATTATAAAATTCCAAGATTCCAAAAGACTATTAAATAAATAATAATTTTATACAATCATATTCAAAGTATACAAATAAATTATTCATCACCTCTAGTAATGGGTCGCTACTGCTGCATTTGTTCTAAACTTCTAAAGTAATGAGTATACACTTTAAAGAGTCAGATAATTTTGGAAACGAAAATGTAACAGAGCTGAAATTATGGTAAGTTGTTGTTCTATTACAAATTGACTTGAAAGATAAACTTTAAACAACGTAAAAAAATAATAATATAATATTATTATACATGTAACCTTTCAAAAATAAAGTGTCATTTTAAAATTAAAATGATTAACATATTTAAGTTCTAAAAAAATGTCTTCTTTAAAACCAACTTTTGTTAATTTAATTTCTTATTTTAAAGTTATTAAATAAAATACCATGATATAATTTTACAATATGCATAACTCCAATATATTAATAAGTACCTATAGGTAATATATATTGTAGTATAAACTTAACAAGTTATGTAGTTAATTAAGTTATTAACATTTCATGTATAAATTATGTATAACTTAAATTAAATGCTTTCAACAACTTTTACAAACGATAAAATCTTTTAAGTGAATGTTTATATAATATAACCGAAACATCAGCAGAATAAAAATTACAAAACGGCTGTTATTCAGCAACTCACAACGTGATCTTTTAAATCAAAAATTAGTATTTAAAACCTATACAAATTGTAGGTATGTATTTTTTTTTTATATTTATATGATAGGTAATTTTTGTGATAAACTTATATTAACATTGTCTGAACCTGATATAAAAATTTATTCAGAACGAAACGTAAAAAACGTTTTATATTATATATTCATAAAAAATATATATATTAGATAATAGTTAAATTATACTGAAATAATTTTCTCTATGTGTACTTACCAAAGAATGAATTTAAGTACAAAATGTAATTTAGATCATAGATTCAGCATCACAACTACAGATAATTAAACTCAAATATTCATCATAAATGTATTCCCATAGAGTAGGTAACACATATTCAATACGGTCAACTAAAAAATAAAAATAAAATATTATTATACAATTGCAAACAGTTGAGTTAAAGAAAAAACATTAATTATAATAAAACCAATAACTGTTTATTCAAATATATAGAAAGCTAACCTAATCATAAAAAAATGAGTATTAACATATCACCAACACGAATAATAATAAAACTAATGAATCAAATTCCAATATAAGAAAAACTTTGTATCGTAAAATAGTATACTTTTACCCTTCCCGTCAACAGAAAATGTCAATCTTATGGGTTTACTCTATCAAATACCGTACTGCACGCTAGACTAGTGAAATCTTCTCCCTTTCCATGAGTAAGGGGGAAGTTATAACAGCCAGCTCGTATTTGAGTTCGCGTATATAAATTTAAAGTCTTGCACAACATTGATACAGAAATGCGTTTGGATTGGTCGTTTAAAGTTCATGGCCGCCGATTATTCGTACTTTCAACTCAAACATAAGAACATATAAGACAGAAATTCATGAAAAACACCCTATCTAACTGTTATTCGATTATGGTCGGATAGTAAGAATCTTTCTTTATGCTAAGTGCTAACCGTGCTTCAACATGATTATTGATTACATTTATTATTCAGTTTTAAATTTAATTTAAACCATATATATGATCAATTATAACAGACAACTAACCAATAAAAAAAATAATTCATTGGTTATTGAAATAATTAATTTGCCACAGAAATTTAATTTTATAAAATACAATTATTGTATTAATAATTATCTTATATTTATTTTTGAATTATGTCATATAATATTTTTTTAAATAGACACATGTAACTAAACAATTGTTCAACTAATTTACTAATTGTAGTCCTTAAAAAATAATGGCAAATAGTTTTATGCTGTTTAACATTATTATAGTTTGTAATAATTTGTTCGTGCATTGTTTTTCTTACGCTTATATTAATTTATCTTAAGTGTTGTAACTATAGCAACATTTTACAAAATAAGTATTATTGCCAACTCTACTTAAACATATCAATTTAAAATAGAAATTTCAATTAAGTTATTTTTTTCCTTTGCTTTCAAATTTTTGATTACTTTTTCTGTTTTTGTCTGTTTTCCTACATTTTTAATAACTACCCCAATTTCTTCAAGACATATATATCTCACCCATATCCTGCTTTACTATCTATTATTTATTTCTATGCTTTCTTTGATTTTTCTATGAATTATAAATATTTTACAACTGTATATTTACTACCAGATTCTATTTAAATACACAATTACAGTTTACCTCGCAGTTCACAGTTAGTATAATACAGTATTTCCCCGATGTTGTAACCATAAATATAAATTCTATTATATTTTGATACAAACAGAAAATATTTCTTTATAATAAAAATGTCTTGACTATTTAATTTTTAAAATTTATCAAAATTGTTCATGATATTGAATCTAATCATTCATTTTAATTGATTAAATATTATTAATTTTTAATTGATCAAATGTGATAAAAAATAACAATCATTACAAAATTCAATGTCTATCTTGTACCTATAATGTTTTGAATAAATAAATAAATTTTATCATCTATAATTATTAAAGAGTTAAGTGGTTAAGTATTAAATCTTATTCTTAAACTTTTCAAACCCTTAGTATTAAGTGGTAATATGCATATACTGATATCACTTTTATCAACTGAGTATCAATGAATATTATGTTAAATAAATTTAATATTTTTCTATAATTTGTATTTATCAATAAATGATATTAAAAAAAAGCGGGCAAGTGGGTATCGCTCTGCTGTACATTAGGTGCCGTGTGGATCACTACTATACATTATAGGAGGGTTAAATTTGAATCCAATGATAATTATCATTGTATACGAAAAACGATTCTGAACGAAGATGATTTGTCAGCCTAGGATAAAATGTTCAGTAGTTGGTGAAAAGGTGGTTTATGTTTTAATGGCCTGAATACACCAAAATTTAAATTCTTTTATAATTAATGTAAGCTAAACTTATGAAAAATCTTATATTCAATTTTCAACTCTTAGCTACTTATACCAAAATTTTTATGAATTATACCTACAAAATAATTTGCAAATATTCACGATTTTGACGAATTTTTGTCAATATCTGAACTTCAAATACTAATAAAAAAAAATTGTGCCTATGTATTCTTATAATTTTTTAATCACTAAAAGAATAACTTATGAGAAACTTTGTATTAAATTTTCAAGAATTTTCATTGAGCCAAAAATCGACACTTCAAAAAAAATTTTTTAGAAAGATTGAAAATGTCAGTAATCTATAAATAGCTCAAAAAAAGTCAAAATATTTTGAAATTTAAATCACATAAATAAAACGCAAATCTTAATAACTGGTAACATTTTCAAGTATCTACGACTTATACTTTTTGAATAATAACAAATATTTAAAATCGTTTGGAATAAACCGTTATCGTTACGTTACGCTATTTCGTAAAAATTTAAAATTCAAACGCACTTAAAAGTTTTCCTATAATGATGCTACAAGTTTTCTCTATAACTACTTAAAGGAAAACTTAGTGTTATAATTTTAATCCTTAGTTATGAACACAAAAAATTTTATGATTTTTCAACTTCATAATTACTTGCAAATTTTCACGTTTTTAACAGATTTCGTAAAAATTTGAACTATAAACGCTTATAAAAAAAAATTGTGACTAACCATTTTTAATTTTTTTTAGTTACAATAAAAAAACTCATAAGGAACCTTGTATTAAATTTTCAAAACTTTTTGGTCATCCAAAAATTTTTTATCGACACTTTAAAAAAAATTTCTCAAAAAATTCGAAAATTTCAGTGGTCAATAAATAACTCAAAAAAGTCAAAAATTTTTGAAAATTTAACTACATATAGATACCACTGACATTAACATTTGGTGAAAATTTCAAGTATTCTCAGTGATTAGTTATTACCAACCATACCATATAAAAAAATCGATTTGGTCGAAAACTGGTTTTGCATAAAAATTCCCGTTTTTTCGTCATTTTTTTTTTTTTTTGTTTTTCTCGATTTTTTTAAAAATTGTTGGAAAATGTTAACTTTTGATCTCTATAATGCACCAAGGGTATTCACTTTTACATCGGAAACCACCCCCAAAATTGAAATTGAAGCATTATTTCGACTAGTTATGCTTTACACAGGCAAAAAAACAAAAAAAAACACACATCATTGTAAAATCAATACATTCATCACTTCGTTCAGAATCTAAAATAGTAACATATTTTTTTTCTTTTGAGGTTATATATAACGCCTTCATTCATATATTACATAACTAGAAGCTGTTAATAATTTCTAACAATTTATAAAACGAGAAATTCTCATTGTAAAAAAAAAAAATTAAGACATTTTTTGTCGTGTGGTATAAAATATAAAAAAATATATACATAAAATTTGATTAGAAATATAAATACATTTTTTATGTTAACTATAGAACCAACACTATTTATTGATTTTTAAATTGTACAATGTGCATTTCAAATTTTAGATAAATGTATTTAAATCGCCCAGTGTCACAAAAACCACTTTAAAATTTTTAATGAATTAGTCTATATATAATTCATTTTCAATTGTAAAAGTAGTTTAACTGACACTATGGAAAATTACAAATTTTAAAACTATGTATATTTTATATAGTCTTCAGCTTGGTATTTTACGATACGATTCAATAAAAAAATATTGTAAAGTATAAATAACAAAATCGCTATAAAAAAAAATATGAAATAAAAACAATAACTATTATTATTCTATTATAGTAAGCATATATTTTATTTTTCTTGTAACAATTATAATTAAATAATTATAATTTTTATTTTTATGAATAATTTTTATTAAAGTTTAAACTTAATTTCAATAAAAAGTACAGTAATAGTTCATTAATATGGATAAAATAAACGTTCGTGTAAGTAGTATTGTTTATGAGTATTTTTCGTTGTATTATAGATTATAATGATATTTAATTTATTCTAACCAGCAAGCATTTAAATAGGTACTTATTTCACCAAAAACTAGTAAGAAAACTAAAATAAAATAAAGCATGAACCGAGAAAAACACGGGAAATTGGTATCCGGAGTAGATCAAATAACTGGGACGAAAGGCCACAAGCCACGGAAAACAAAAACGTAGTATATAGTTTTTAATCAAGACACAATTCATGTGCAAAATGGTGTACAATATCGTAGCAAAACGATTTATTTGCGTTTATGTCAATCCCCTTATCGGTAGCTCTGAATTTAGATTAATTTCTTTACTCTCTTCACTCGTCCTCTCTTCGCTGTGACCAAAAACATATATGCTGCCATCGAAAATAGGTAATCTATTCATTATTATTATACACACGTCCCAAGTCTTTTGGGAGCCAACGTCCCAGTAGGCATTAAATTTCACTTTTGTCAAAATGATTTTCCTTAAAAATATTATGGTACATAAGCAATATACAAATTTCTAAAAAACAAACACGTTCATATAATATTTTTATCATATCTATGAGGAAATAAAAAAATTATACTCCCATTTGGCATGACTTATATCTAAATTGCAAATTCGGAACATGGAAACGAACATGTGTATATTTTTATAATTGGAATTTCCTTGAAATTGGATTATGTCGAAAAAGGTCGAAGAGAAAATTACAACGTGTGTAATCAGCTTAAAATTATTCGACACGATTCAATTTATTTGTCAATTTATGTATCAATAAGGTTACATATTCGAATACCTATAGGTACAAGTTATATCAGCTTTCCGACGTAAAAGTACTAAAAGTACATTTATTAAAAATGAATGTAGGAACCTACTACAGAAAAATAAAGCATAATAAAGAATCTTAAACATCATTACAATACTTTATTTCAACTAAATGAGCAACGATAATATATGAAAATCTAACATTCGGTAATTTGTTCATTACATTTAGAAGGATAATTATTTTTTACGGCTTTAATTTTATTTACACCATTTAACCATAAATAATATACTAACTATTCACTAATAATAAATACTACCAACTAACTAAATTGAAATTAAATTTAAAATTATTTAACCAAAGACATATTTTAAATAATTTAACCCACAGTAGAATACAATAACCAAATAATATAAGTATAATATAATATAATATTAATGATTGAATAAAATTTTTGATTAACTAATAAAAAATAAACAAATGCAGTATTTCTGTTAAGAATCTCAATTTAAATTGAATAAAATATTTGTATTACTTCAATTTTTTATTGATCTTGTATAATATAATAATATAACTTATAAAACGACAAAACATCATAATAATTTATATTATAAACATGACCATATCCAAAGTTTAAGTTTCTGGATTTATTAGTAAATATATGTTCCGTTAAACAATAAACAGTACAAGTTTTCCTTCCCAAAGGAACAAATAAAAATAGATTCCTAATACTCAAACATCGAAACATTATAACTTATATGACAAATATTATATTATTCACACAAACCACGTATAAACTGTTATTTGTCATATTTCTAAAACTAGTAAACATTTCATTTTTATTACTACAAAAATGATTAAAAATAAAAATAATATAGAATATACAACGTCATGATTAACCATCGTAAAATTAAAAAAAAAAAAGATTAAGTAATTATGTGAAATTTTTTAAATAGTAGACAGTTTAAAAATATACTATATTTTTAAATAATAATATGTATTTTTATCTATTTATAATTTAATTACGGTTCTGTTTGATTTATATAAAGTGTTTTTAAAAAATGTCAATAAATTATTTGACATAGTTTTAACTTCCTTGTAGCTCAGACCATAAAATAACAATTTAAAACTATAAATATAAAGATTTAACATTTATGTATTTTTTTCTAATTTGGTGAAATTCATTAATTACTAACTCAATAAGGTTTGTGAAAATATATAAAGTAAGTAAAACTTTAGATAACGAAACCTTTTATAGTCACAATATAATTATATCTATAAAACTGAAACCCCTGTTATATATTATCTAAGATTGATTTTTATATTAAAAATTACAAATATTTAAATAAATATCTATTACGTATTAGCTTTACTTATATATAATTACACTAACGATACACAAAAATAAATAATTAAATAAAGGTATGTTAACTGTAATAATTTTAAATATAAAGGATTTAAGGATATTGTTTGAGCCACAACTTTCTAACCATAAAAATGTATTTGTTTAAACAATACATAAATAATATTTAATTATGTATAAGTTATTGGGACAATTAATGTTATAAAGACGATTTACTTTGAAAATATTATATTTTTTTTTAAATTTATAACCATTAAACATTAATATAGAAATTAAAATTATAAATCATATTACATTGATTTCTACATCTATTTGCTAGCATTTTTAAGGTCGAGAAGTCGCTTTTATAATCATAGCAGTAAAAGATACAGACCACAATTCAATTAAAAATAAAGAATCACTCCTGTTATAATTTTATCTAAATTTCGAAAATATAATCGCACTTTTCACAAACATAAAATTCATCAAAACGCTGATTATTGACATTTGATGTGAATTCGTTATTAATTTAGCTTAGAAGATTTTGCCTTCACGGGGTAACACATATTATAAAAATTCAAATTGTTTTGTAATTAAAGGAATTTGTTATATTTTATACAGTAACTCAAATTATTTAATTACTAAGAACATATAACAAATATAATATATATTAAATATCTTATATTCATTTAAATTATATTAAAATTAGTTATAAGTTACTAATAAACAAAATAGTATCCATTTATATTTTATAAATATAATGTGAATTATTCTTTTATTAGTATAACTATTATTATGATAAGTACCTATATATAATATTGTGTAAATAGTTTATACAATAATGTTTTTTTTTAACATATAATATGTAGTTTTAGAACACAATTAGTTGCTGGATTTTAAATTTTAATTAATTTTTTTAATTTTTTTTTTCGCATAATGGTAAATATTATTTACTATTTTATTTTTATTTAACACTACGATTCTATAAGATTTGTTTTAATTTTATATGTTATCTTTGTACGCCAAATTTTTAACAAATATATATATATATATATTATCTCTAGCGGCAGTTTTCTAAGGTTTATATCTTCCTACCCTAATTAATCGTGGGTTTTAATTATTATACCACTAAAATAAGAATTAAATTTTCAATAAAAAATAATTGATAACATACATTATATTAAAATAATAAATATTTAAGGGTTATAAATTATGGATTTATTAATAACCAGTTTCAAATAATATTTAAGCATCATTAAAATAACTTTATTTTGATATTCAAAAATCTTTTAAAAACATGTAGGATACAGTCCTAATTTTGGAAGCTATTCAAGTTGGCTCAAACCATAATATATCTTTAACATATGCTACAACACAATCAATATAAATATTAGATTATAAACAACTTAAGAGCAGAATATTATACCATATTACTATATTAAACAATTAATTGAATTCAAACAATTCAAGTAACTTTTTTAACCGTTTGGGGTAGAAATTTCAAAATATATATTATATACCTTAAATATGAAATAAATTTGTACATTTAAGGTCTGTATTGTAAAAATTATATTTTCAAACCCAGGTTTTTAAATAAATAAAATCTGTTTAAATTTAAATAATATAATATGTATTATTATATTTATACACATTTAAATATAATTGAATTTAATATTATCCACACTAAAATATTAAAACAAAGAATATTAATTTTATTTCACACATTATACAATATACATACACCTATGAAACACAAAAAATAATTAATTTAAACCATTTCATTAAATTATTACTTTCATCTAATTAACATTAATAAATAGATAGTCATTTTAATTTTTATATTTTATCAATTTCATTTAAAATTAAGCTTACAACTTCATATTATAATTTCAATTAAATACAAAAAACAACTAAAGCTGATTTTTTAACACATACCTACATGATCATGCCTAAATTTTAAACAATAGTGCCTATTTTGTATAATTTTTTATTACGCACATATTAACCGAATTAATATTAAAAGTAATACTTACAGAATCTATCAGAAAAAACAGCGGAAACGTGCGAGCGATGCCGGCGAACTGGCGCCCAAACCGCGCAAAATGCCTTAGACTACCCCAATGAAAACCAACAATCACAGGCGACACCACTAGTGGCGCGGTAGTGGGATACTACATTACAGGTTAGGTTTGCACACCATTTTTAAGGTCAGCACGTGTTTAGTAAAAAAAAAGCAAGTTTTCCACAGTATCCAAGTTGACATACAAAATAATACCCCTTTCACACCATCTATTCAGTTTTCGTAAATATTAACAAAAGAAAATTATATCGTATTGCTAATGTTATTCAACAACCAAATTAGTTATTGACCAAAAAAACAAATCTCGGAAAATACCCATAGAGTAAAATCACAGTCAGGCAAAATAATACGTAAGGCTGACTTAGACCATACACTTAAGTTACGCCACTAATTTAAAGCCTAACACATGATGCAGATAATTTTCATTATTAAATATAAAGATATCGTTTTAAAAATGTATTATGAATATAATGTGCAAATAAAATACCTAATTGATTATGTAATTGATTGTACCTATATTGTAATTTATGAAAAACAGTCATAAAAATCAGTGAAGAAAATATTATACGAGTACTTAAAACTTTTATATCCAAAATCAAACAATTGAAATGCTAGTAATTATAATAGGCGTAACTAGGAGGGGACTTGAGGGGGCTTAGTCCCCCCAACATTAATTTTATCCCCCCCACTCATAAATCCTAGTCCCACACTCCCATCAATAATTGTAACATTTTTAAACTTAAATTTAAAATATCGTTTTATTTTTTTTATTAATATCTTGGAAAAATTTTAATTTTTTTTGGTTTTAAATTAATTTTCCAATACTGAGCGGAGGCTTAAGCTGTAAATTGGAATAATTTTGTAAATAAAAATCTTTTGATTCTATATAAGTATCTAAAATAATACTTAATAATATGTTAATATATATAAAAATACCACTTTGTTTATTATTTGTCAATGAATGTAATGTGTTTGGAGGGTGTAGGGGGGCAGAGCCTAGTAAACATTTTTTTTTTTAAATAACATTATCTATTCTATAAATAAAAACACACAAACAATAAAAACATATATTTTTATAACATTTCTGTAAATACTATATAGTAGTTATATGTATCCTTCTTAAAAATAAATGCCTATGTACGTTTGATATAATTAGTTTTTTTATTTTTTAACTTCAATATTCAAATCGTTTTTTAAAAAAATTAAAACATACTTAATTAATGCATTAAAAATGAACCGAGAAAGCTGTACTATAGTTATGTACCATATATATTTTTTATGGATATATATTTTTAGGTAGTAAATGATTCTATAGTACCTACCTAAAGCCCTTAGACATTAGCTTTTCATTGTTTCCGGCGTACGGGCAATGCAACATCTTGCAAAATTAATAATTAAAATAGAACCGCTATTGTTTGCCTTCGAGCGTTTACACACCATAGAATAATAATCAACTGAATTATGTAATAACTAAGAGAAACATGCTCTTTATTATTTTAACATTATTTTCAAAACGTCTGCCCCATTTCGTTGACTGATTTTCCTACCGTTTTCGACACTAAATTATACATGCCCGCATCGGCCACATCTACTACATACTGGTGTTCAAACTTTAAATGTATAATTTAACATACCAGAGTAAAGAATAAAAAAAAAAATTAAACCAACAGGCCACAGGTTCGATAAATATTAACAAATTCAATAATTTTATTTTAGTTCACATAACAATTATTATCTATTAATATTGCATCAACAATAACTGATTAATAAAAACTATCCATTCAATTTGACTAATTAAAATAAAAATTGTTGAAATATAAAATATATTTTAGCTTTTAAATATTATATAGGCATCTTATCTACTGTTTAAATCCTACTTCCAAGACAGACACTTCACTTCACCGTCCATTCAGGGTCTACTATATCCAAAATATTTCCGATCTGTGCTGGTATTCCCCAAGGAGAGGTTGCAGCTCAACTGCTATTTAACCTATTTACCACTAACCAACCTACTACCACCCATACCACTA
Organism: Aphis craccivora; assembly: GCA_009835225.1. NCBI lineage: Eukaryota > Metazoa > Arthropoda > Insecta > Hemiptera > Aphididae > Aphis > Aphis craccivora. Next base: position 52,874 of record VUJU01000190.1, on the reverse strand, counting down.
CTGGGAACTTTGCTGACGACCAGGTAGGATTGAGGATAGTCGAAAAAAAAAAACGTTCTTAAATTTTGAAGTACAACGTTCACCAAGTCGCCGATATCGACAATTTATTTATCCATCAAAGACACAGAATTACATTGCAACACAAGCTCGTCCGGAGTCGGCACTATATTATAAAAATATTAAATAAAGTATAAACTATCTAATAAATTTAAATAAGTCTACTGAAAGTCTATTAATAAACTAATTTTATATTTTAGTCAACGCACGTCCTCAAGTGAGTCAACATTTCATAGTTTCGAACTAGAGTGCTTTACACTCTCTCATACAACCTACGCTATTAAACACTTTCGTGTATATTTTAGTCGAGATTTTAGTACACCATTTTTTTACACCTACTATATAAATTATAGAGTATAGACTACACTGAAATTGTATGAATATACTGATAAATAATGAAAAATGAGGAGTATTTAGATTATAAAACATAAATATTAATAATTTATTGTTGTTTTACATACTAGTTTTAATGTTGCCTGGCGTAAAATATAGGTAAAATATGTACATTAAAATTGTAAAATGTAAAAATGGCTAAAAATCCGACATAAAATGATAGATACATTTTGTAATAAACATTTGATCTCTGACAGTGTCAGGTTACCCTATAGGCTAGGTAAGCAGGTGATTAGAAAGGCAAAATTAAGAGGCGGCAAATTTGCCGAACTTAAAAAAAAACATATGGGTGTCTATAATATTATATTATAATTAATTGATATTAGCTTTTAAAATTTAAATTATTAACTTACTAAAATGATTTCTTTGAACGCAATCAACTTGAACTTTTATGATTAGAGAAACTATGTTTTCCCCGCAAAATATAAGAGTGGAAAATGTTCTGCTTGTAAGCGGCAAATTGCTTAATCTTCAACTGATCTCTGATTCTTTTGTTATTTCTTAACATATATTTATATATGTTTTAATCTTTGTTCATATTTAATTTGTTTTTTTTTAACCGTACCAATTTTGATGTTTGACAATTTAATAATTGCTAGTGAATTTGATTTTTGAAGTGCTTTAATGAATACATACTTCTATAATTTATTATATTAATTATGAAATATTAAATTTGCGACACTCACAAATATCGTATGTGGTCTACAGTCAGTCGAAGATAAATAAATTAACAATTATATCATACTAGGGCCCTATAAAGATACAGTGCCTTAATCATACTTCCACAGCTACGTTCGCTTATGAATATCGCCACAGACTATAAAATATTTAATATAAATTTAAAATTACTATTATAGGGACCAAGTATTATTATAATTTTATTCTTTATTATAATCTGTTATTGCTATCATTTTTTTTATAATCTCTTTGTAACACGGATGACTGTGATAAAAACATAGAATACTAGTATTCTATGATAAACATATTTTTTCTTGATAATATTATCACAGGACACGGAATCGGGAATTCAGTCAATACCCAAATAGGTATCAATATTATTATTGTTCTGTGGCTCTGTGCATTGTGAAATTATTATTAATAATTATCGCGTTTTGACTGTTTTAAGTTTACACAGTTTTACAGGTTTATATTTTTTCAGTAATTCAATCAATTTATAAAAATTGAATTTCACTTCTAGTTCCTTTAATTAATTATTTTGTTTACATCTTTTTAGAACCTGTACGGCCATCCGAGCTACAATGTCGCTTGACTCGATTCCCAAGGATATGAGATCCGCTAGAGCCTGTCTTGTATGTTCGTTAATTAAGGTAATTATTATAAATCATAATCAAGGAATGAAACATTTGTTTTTTAGTTATCTTAGCATATAGTGTATTATATATCTAGTTTAATCAGTTTAATCATATTAATTAGCATTAATTAAACACCACTTTTTACTATCATCAAATATTTTAATAAACTATCTATAAATATTTTAACTTGAATAAAATATGTAACTTAACTCCTTAATGTAATTTCATGCATTATTTATCGATACAAATAAAACTCATTAAGATTTAAGAGTACTATCTTCCCACTTCTTTGGACTATGCCACATTGATAATTTACAATAATTCTATTTTTTTACCAAATTGTATGTATTTAAAACAATACAGTTTAAAATGCTCATGGAATTATCTTTAAATAAACTACAAATTAACATCTTACCATTTTAGTTTCATAAATGATTCACTTTAATAATATTAATGATAGCAAAAATGATAAATGTGAAACACTGAGCATAAATTTGTTATGTTACACTTGTAAGACAACAATGAAAAATGTACATGTATTATCCTTTTAAATTGCTTCAAAAATTTTAAGTAAAAACTATACATTTCTATTAAAATTTAACTTATAATATGTAAAATCCCGTGTAAAATCATTTTACTTAAATGATAAATGAATGAATAAAATAAAATGCTTATTGATAATTAAATAATTAAAACAATTTTAATTGATATAAATTATTTAGTCATGTTGTAAGCTAGTTTAATGGTTTTTTCCCCTCATACAGTCTTTTGATCAATTTGAATTTGATGGTTGTGACAATTGTGATGAATTTTTGAGAATGAAAAATAACCGTGATCATGTGTATGATTGTACAAGTTCAAATTTTGATGGGTATGTAATTCTTTCAACTTATAAAAAAAAAACTATAATTTAACTATTTAATTATTTAATTTTTTGCTATAATTTTATTTTATTTTCTTTCATAGAATGATTGCACTAATGAGCCCTGAAGACAGTTGGGTTGCTAGATGGCAAAAAATCAGTAAGTTTCAATTTTAATTTTATATTATTGTTAATTATATGAAATACTTTAATAGATATTTAATAAACTGTTAATCTTACAGATAGATTTACAAAAGGCATTTATGCTATTTCTGTTGCTGGTCGATTACCTCCAAATTTTGTAAGAGAAATGAAGGCCAGAGGTATACCGTATCGTCCTAGAGATACAACATTCAAATAAGTACTTTTCCTTTATCTCATAACTTGTGTTTATTATATAAATAAAATTGTGTAACTCTTTGTACAAATGGTTTTATAATTTAACTATAGAAATTCCATACATTTTAATATACAAGACGTATAATAATGAAAAATAATTATAAATAAATGATTGAAAAAAAAAGTAGTTAGTCTATTCACTTATAAAAATTAATTGGTCGTTCCTTTGTAGATGGTATAAATGACATTGTTCTCCTCACTTTAACTTGTGGTTTAATGTTCAATGTATTTGCCTGTAAATACATAAAATTAATCTTAATTTTTAAACTTTTTTTTATTTGCTGTTATCGCATATTTAATATTCTTAAATCTCTATCATATTTTTGTATTGTTAATATTTTTTTGCATTTGTATGCAACTATAATAATTATTTTATATATTTAAATATAAATCAATAATACATTACAGGGTCTACTATTGTAATTGATGCAACAGCTTTTTCGGAAACACTAATCTTTTTTTGAGCTCTTGTTAACTCGTCATCAAGTCGCTGTTTTTCAGCTTCCAATTCAATTAACCTCTGTTGGGCTTCTAAAACAATAATCCAATTTTTTTGTCAAGCTAAAATATTTTACAAATTTAATTATAATTTTATAATATTTACATAAACTATTTAATAATGAATTATTCTATGCCTTTTACCTAGTAATTGGTTTTCTTTCTCTCTTTGTTTAATTTCAAATTCTTTTCGTTTTTCTCGTTCTTGCTCCAACAATAATATATGTTCTTCCTGTAATCTTTCTAGCTCTTCTCTTTTCTCCCATTCTTCTCTTAATACTCTAAAAACAATGATTAATAATACTAAAGAGTAAGGACTTGAGATAAAACAATAAACAAGTTAGTTTTATTTCAAAATAATGAATTGTGTAAACAAGATTTTTTTTATAATCACTTATTAATGGTTAAAATGCCTTAATCCTAACAGTTTTAAATCTGGCCCAAAATTGGTTAATAATAAACCAATTACTGCGATATTATTAAGAAGTCATACCCACATGTGTTATATTTGTTTTATACACGTTGACATGGACAAAATGCGTTTACTCAATCTGAGTAGAACTAGCTCAACTTTGGTTCTAGAGTAAATAATATAACTATATTTAAATTGAATTGTGACAATATTTCTGAGGACAATATATCCTTAAAAGCTGTTGATGCTGTTGAGGCTACATTTGTTCCATTATCAATATAGTGTTCATTTTATTGTTAAGAAATAGCAAAAATGTCAACATTTTTAAACAACCTTTGACTTTTCAGAATTAAAATTTTTTTTTTAATGCAGCGTCTTGCACTCTTTCCCTTAGAAATATTGTCACAATTCAATTTTATAATAGGTATATTTACTCTAGAATCAAAATTGAGCGAATTCTACTCACACTGTGTAAACACATTTTGTCTATGCCATACGTATGTAAGAAGAAGACAAGACGTCATGCAGGTAAGACATCCTCTTAACAATATAGTAGTTATAATAGATGATTTATTCCTCTAAGTATTTTGATAGAACATGTAATACTATAGGTATAATATTAGTTTAAACATATGTGTATATACCAAGATTTAACAATTATTACCTAGCTTGTAAATTACGAACTATTTCTTCATCGCGTTTTGCCTGTGTTTCTTCCTCTAACAAACTTTCCAATTCTTCAACATGTTTTTCACTAGCCACTTTAAGCTCTTTTGCCTGAATTTCCATAGCCGCCCTAGCCTAAAATATTTCAATGTTAAAACCAATAATATTAAAAATTAAAATTATACACACTTGTTTCTCAGCCTGTAACTGAACATCCATGTCATGTATTATGCTGCTTCTTCTATGTTTCTCTTGAAGTTCAGCCTTTCTTCGTTTTTGCCTACGTCTCAACAATGTTCGTTGATAACCTTCTGTACCCGCAGAATAAGATATTGCTAATTTTAGAGCAGATAGCCATTGTAAACGACTCCTTAAATATTGAATATTTATTATAACATCACATTATTATATTTTTAAACTATTATAAAATTAATTTACAAAACCATCGACATGGCCAAGTCATATACTTTACAGCTAATGTCACTCTGTTTTGTTTAACAATATACTAATTACCTATGGTCTTTTGTGGCTAATTCAAAAGTCCTTTCAGTTGTGTGCAACATTATACGTTGTAAATTAGAATCCACCCAACATCTCGGGTCTAATGTTATAGATCCACACTGTTCTTTTTCTTCTTCATTCTTATAGTATAATAGTTGACATGGTTTTAATACAAACCAATATTCTCGTAGTGTTGGCAATAAATAACCTCGTTTCAACAATACTCCCTGACAAAGAAAAAAAAATATGAAAAATATTTTTTTAATTAAAAACATTATATTAAGCTTTATTGACTTTTGAACTAAGTAAAGGCGGTGGTACCATACTTTTTTGCAAATTAATGGTAGTTAATGGATTTAATCAATTGAATACAATCTAATAAAACCTCTTTACATTTTAAGTATGTTAATGTTGAGTTATAACTTGAAAAAATTTTAATATTAAACTTTCAACTATAAAGTTCAATGTTAGTTGCCTTACTTTTTTTATGATATCATCAATAAATGTATTTGTAACAGCATTCAATGCTTCCACCAAGCCTGCACGGTCAACGCCAGCTAAATATCTCTTCTCTAGTAAAGTTAAAAATGTACCGAACTGAAATCCATTAGTATTTCCAATGAGCTCTTCAAAACCAGATTGGTCCCAGTCGGCACCTAATGAAGTAACAATTTGTGAAGCCACCAAACCCACTTCAGATGTATCCATAATGACCTTTATAGGTATATAATGTCATTAAATAAATTAGAAAATTGATTTATCAGGAATATTTTCAATAAGAAATTACTTGAAATCGATTTGGTCTTTCTGGATCCACTACGAGCTCTGACAAAAAACAAAATACCCTGAATAATTTATACATACAATCCTCTGGTAATACTTGGCATTTAGAAATAAAATCTTTTTTACAAATTAACCAACATGTCTCGTCAATATTTGACTCAAATCCTTGAAGTACTGGTAAAGATAAAATGTTTGGAAGTGAAAGAAAAACCTAAAACACAAAAATGTCTAGTAAAATAAGTATAGTTAAATCAACTAAACATTTATGTATATTTACTTCTCTTAATAAATAATATTTGTAATGTTGAAAGTTTAGTGTTTGCGTACTTCTATAGTGTTCAAGGCCTTTCTCTACACCATAAAGGTCAAGGAAAATCCCAATGTTTGCCGTTAAAACCTATTTATAAAAACAAAAAATAACAAAATAAAATAATATTATTATGTATTATTGTAAGATGATTTCCTTTACCTTATATTAATAATAAAAATGCATAATCAATATATTTGTATAATAAATAGAAAAAATTTTCCTAGGTCCATTATAATACTATACTTAAACCGTATAATGTATATATTATAATATTTGTCAATTAAAAATTTAATTATTTTTATTCTCATTTGTACAACTCTCTACAGACATCTATAATATTCTTTATTGTGTTATAGTTTTTAGTTAAGTACCTATACAGATATTATATAACATAATACTATACAGTTAATTGTAATAGTAGATACACATTATAGGTCTAATAAAAATCATACCTTTTTTTTTTTCGGGTTTAATCGACGACCGGGAGGGAACCGCTTTCGCATTACTTCCTCCCGGAATAAAAATCATACCTATGTAATTATATAAGTACATCTTACTAATTATTAAGTAGATTATTTTTATTCCTACAACAAAAGTACTCCATCATTTTCATGGTTTCAAAATACTGCAAACATTGTTTTAATTAAACATTAATACATTAAAATTAAAAAGCTCTCATTTATCAACATTTTTTATTAGTATCAACTTTGATTTGTTGACTTGTTTTAATAATTTTAAAGAAATATTTACATAATAGAATAGTACAGATTAAATCATAATTTACTAGTATGTTTTAATAACTATACGTCTATACCTACTCCAAATTTTATTTTTCTGTTTCAACTTAAAATTATTTATTGTTTAATACCAATTATCTAACTTTATTGTATTTACTTATTTAAAACAGATAGTTTTAATATTTTTAATCTAGTAGAATGGTATTACACATTTTCAAAAACAGATTAAAAAATTAAAATTAAAAAATATAGGTATTTAAAACTTAGGAGTTAATCAAAAAGTATTCAAAATAGGAAAAAATGTAATCAGAGATTAATATGTATAAACACATTTATATTATACTTGATTACTTGATTTATTACCTATACTGTGATATGCTTAAAGATTAGTACTTTTATTCAAAATAAAAATGTATAATACCTAAGTACTCTACTGTAACAATTAATTAGATAGCTGGCAAGAAAACCAATTACATAATAATATGGATAACTTTTACCAATATTTACTTGTACTTGTAGAAATATTTGTTTTTATTATTTTATGGTATAGATATCAAACTTAAATACAAGATAACAATTTATCATTTGAACAATCAGTATTACTATTTACTATTCCATATTATGGACTTCTTCCATTTAAATAAAAAAAACTTCAAAATATATTTAAGATAGAAGAACTAAGAAGTAAGAAGTCATAAAAATAAATGAGTAGGTACCTGCTTTGGAAAGTTACCTATCTACATCTAACTCAGTATAAACTATAATTTATAAATATGTTAGAATAAGTAAAACTACTGAATGACATCATCGCCCATATAAGTATTAATGTATTGTGGAATAGCTAGAATGTATACCATACCTACACTGGGTACATTCAGCAGTCATGTTATTACAACATAATCATTCACAGAAATTATTCGCATTACAATAACAATAAACTGTTAACACAATTACATTTTTTTTTTAAATCTTTATATTTAACACTTAAATAAATTTGTCTAGTAGATCAATTTTTACTACAAACATACTACAGTAGGTATCACTTAATTTACTTTCAATCAATATAATATTAACAGTGTTTCAAAATATACATTTCTCTAAAACGCATACTAACCCATGCACCAACTATTCAATGAACTTTTATTTATTTGTTATTTATAAAATTGTATACCTATAAATTATAATTATAGATTGTATTCTATGACTTAAGTTAAAGTTCATTTTTAACTCCAATATTTACATAATATGTATTGTAATTTAGCCGATTTGTTTTAATTATTAAATTTTGTTCATAAGTATTTTTGTAGTAATGCACTATTAACAAAGAAAAAATAATTTTAAATTAAATTGTACAGTAATCTTTATTCTTTCTTTGACCAAAGTATAAAACAAACGGAGATTATGAACAGATAACATACCTAGATTAAGTAGGTGTGGATGAAAAATACTAGGTATTATAGCGAAATATTTTGATGTATTAAATATAATGTATTCTGATCATTGGGGAAATGTATCATTTTAAATAAAAGTAATTATTTTACGATCGTGACGTCATCAGTGATAAGTTTACATATATTATATTGTAAGAATATCTATAGACGGCAATGTCATCCACGGCATTCAAAAAACCATTTGAAAAGTGACGTCACTTGGCATGAACGACAATTTGGGATCAAAACGATTAAAATGATTCTGATACCAAATACAGCTAATCAAAGGACGCGTACACATTATTTTATAATTATACGCTATACATAATAATATATAATATATATTCGTAGATATATATATCAAATTACTATATATTGTGGTATAATAATGTGTACAATAATAATTATTAATTTATAAACTCAATTTCGAGATATCTATGATGCTATTTTAAAATAGTATTTAGTAAGATTTAATTTATTCTATATTCAAGTTTATATAGTATCAAAAATAATACGAATTACAATTTACAATATATAATTTAATATTATAATATTATAAGTACTAGATACAATATGATATTTTATACTTCTGTAAGACATACGCGAGTATAAATTTTATTTTACCGACATTTTAAAAACTGAAATCATAATAATTATAGGTAGATACCTATTTGTTAATTTTTCTCCTAAGTCATCATCCAAAATATGTTCGTACCCCGGCTGCAGGCACTCGCGGGGTAAGTAGAAGGTAGGTAGTAGGTATATAATGTATATATATAATAATATACTATATTACTATAATTACATTAATAACGTAGTAGGTACAGAAATTTTATTGAACCATAGGTCCATAGAATATAGATACACTCACTTTGAGCTTGGACTTGACCACAGTCCCTGTATCGTCCGTGTCCAGTGAGTTGAACGCTTGCCATATGCAATTGGTGACGTTCTTCAATAGCGTCGCCATCGCAGACGCGCTGTAATATATTAGGTAGGTACGTTATATTATATTGCAGAGCAATATTATGTGGTTACGATTATTTTTTTTATATAGTAATATTCCATTCATACCTCACCAACTGTCAAAAGCAGACTATATTTTAGTAAGTGTATGCAAAATAATGTTTATTTACAACGTGTTAGTTATATATTAAAATGTGTAGATATTTTATAAATACCAAAAATAAAAGATAGGTAATTATTAGATATCATTCGAGAGAATTTGATGTGAATAATATCGTATACTACATACTATGCATAATAATATTGAAAAGTCGCGCGCAAAACTAGAGCGGAGTAAAACCCGGACGACACCACAACTGCGGCGGGGTACTGCTCAGTGCTCAGGTTCGGCGACAGAGGTCCATCGTACGACGTTACCGCGCCGCCGCGACGTAAGGCCGCCGCCACCGCTTCCTTGGTCCGGTTCCTCTCGCCGCCGCCGCACGACCATCCATTCCCCGCGACCACGGTCTTGACCATATATGAATGAACATTCAATGTCGGCGCAACGCGTACGCGTTAGGTATAAACGTTTATACCTACGACGGAACACATAAAATAATATACTTATATAGTATAAATACTAAATATGTTCCTAGTTGCATAAATATTATTTTATATTATACTAATAATAGTCATAATTTATAATACCTACCTAATTAGAAAATATATCAAATTTAAGTATAATATAATATTATATTATATTATAGGCTTATAATTTTCCTAAACTTTTCGTGATTTCGAAAAAATAAAAAGTTTTCTATGGACACTGGGTCATACCCACTAGTGTTGATTGGCTCTTATACAATATATTATAGGTTACCTATACTTAACAAACAAACGCACAACAGAGCAGTTCTGGTTGACAGATTCAAATTTATAGTTTTGTGTTGTTATAAATTTAATATTGGAATTAATCCACTTATTATCAAATTTAAATCATCAGTTAGCTCTAAGAGTATTGGTCTTATTTGTTATTTTTTTAATTTTAAAACAAATTTTGACCATTTTTAAATTTAATTATTTTACATAAATATTTTAGATTATAAATAGGGTGGCCAGATTTAAAATACAAAAATACGGGACGTTAATTTTTTTTATTATAAATAAACATTTTTGGATCACAATTTTACAAGTTATAAATATATTTTAGTAT
>VUJU01000190.1:16062-42302 GCA_009835225.1 Aphis craccivora | reverse complement strand
AGGTACCTACTACATATATAGGTATAAAATACAAATCGGCCATCATAATAATATAGCGAAAATCATGTTATTTTGAATAAATAATTATACTTTTATTGAAATTTAATTCAGATAGATTAAGATTATATTTTTCATTTTACGTAATTTTCTTTACATATTTGCATACGTATGAAAAACAACATATTTTTTTAAAAAAAACGGGACAATTTAGCGCCACGAAAGCTTATATTGGGACAACGGGGCAGATCTTTGAAATACGGTACTTTCCCGTATAATACGGGACGTCTGGCCACCCTAATTATAAACAACGTTTTAACACAAATAAATGATGACAAATGATTACCCATCTTAAACTTTTGAATTTGTTCATTAATTCATCAGATTTAAGATCAAAGTTAACAACATAAAATTTATCATCCTGCAACAAAACGCAACTTTGCTATACCAGCCTATACGACTATACCTACATAATATGTTATAGGTAGGTTTGTGACTACGTTAGGTAATAAACAAGTTAGGTTAGGTTAAGTTTATTAACAATAAACAATTCGTTTTATTAAGTGGAGTCAAAGCAAATTTTGAATCTTTCATCTAAATTAAATTACCTAAATCCTCTCAATTTTTTTAAAAATATTTTTCTTGTAAACGACGATGACAAAATATTCAAGTATACCTATTTTGTATATTATTTTCATTTTTTGTAACCAAGTTTTAAAGATATAGGTAATGCGTCTCTATAATAATTAGTTAATATACTGATCTCGAAAATCTAAAAATATTCAAATAAAATTATTTTGTATAGATATTTTAAGTTCAAATTTGGATGAAAATACATATTTTAATGATGGATAATATAATTTTAATTATTTTTTATATATATACGTATGGTTTCGCAACATTTAGAATTAACTACTTTTGATTGGATAAAAACTCTCAGTGTAAAAATTTTTTTATAATTTAATAATATAATATTATTCGTGGAGATTTAAAAGTTTTACGCGTATTAAAAACTTCACTATGCGCAATTACATTTTCAAAATATGCGAATTAATATTATAAAATATTAACTAATTATAATTAATTGGTAAAACCTAACCCATTTTTTCAATATGAACTTATTCACACTGTTATACGGTAAGGTGGTATTAACTAAAAAATCAATAAAAATAATGTGTATAATATTGTAAAATACATATTATAATTTATTTTAATAGGTACTTATAAATATAACTATAACTAATAATACAACAAAATAAATGTAATATTTTCGACAAAAATTAAATCAACCTACACTCTACAGTAATACTAATAATAAAATTATTTAATTACTTTAATAGCTATACAACATACCTTATATCATGAAATATGTTTAATGACTCAATAAGCTATATAACAGCGATCTCCGCTTAGAATCGTTTTTTACACAGTGTATATGTATGTAGGTATAAGGTATATAGTATAAGTATATCATTGAATTCAATTTAAAATATTATGTATTTTAACACACCCATCACAATGACCAACTCGACTTAATGTACAGCAGAACGATACTCACTTACCACTTGTTTGTTCTATATCAAAAATTAACGTACCTATAATTGTAAAGCTTATATAGTTAAATGAATCGCTCTGTATACCACGTTATACATTATTATACAATTTATTGTTGTAGTTTACTGTTTTTGATGTGTGTGTGTGTATGTGTCAGAAACTGCATGTGTATAATGTATATTGTCTATATTGAATTTTTATTATTGTTATGGTACTATAACTACTAGAGTAAATTCGCAGAAAAAAATGTTCTACTTGGAAAATTGTCCAGATATAAAAAAATGTCGTGACGAATAATCATATATAATTGTTTTTATTATTATATAACTATATTACAACGTTATACGTTATATTACTACTTTGACAACATCAATTTATACAACGCCTATATTTATCATACGCCCGTGACGATGACATACGGTTTTTAATGCGTTGTCCGCTTATAGGTACTCTACGTAGGTATACAATGTACGCCGTACGGCGTACATACATGTATAAAAATAATATATATCTATGTAAAATTGTTTGCGTTTCCTTTTTTTACGACAAATTAATGGAACGTTCGAATATTAATTCAGGAGTTCAGGACCGACACAATTTTGACGACGTATTTTAAATTTTAATATTAATCATTATTTAGATGCGTACGTATATATATTATATAGCATGCCAGTGTCGAGGATAAATAAATTTGTCATTCTATTTCTTAACTAATTGGGGTTTGGTGGTCGGTCAAATTAAAATGTGAGCAGAATCCGAATTAGAAATATTGAGATGTAAGACAAGAATACAAGATACCACTCATCACATCACTATAGTTTTACTAATTATTCAACAAATAGGTACGGTTTTTTCCATTAAAAACAAGATTAAAACATTTTCCATGTAAAAAAAAAAAAAAAATAGGTAGCATACCTATATTCTAATGAGTAATGACTAATTTTCAACACTAGTAGTTACCTACAATAAAACATTAATTTTTTTAAATGTAATGTATCTTCATCTTCATGACTTCATCCTATACATATAAATTTATAATTCACACTTCTTATTATAAATAGTTGATTTAACAGCCTGACTTGTATGTTGACACATTCACCAATTTATTATTACAACTAATTATTATTAAATTTCCATCGTAAATCACAAAACCTCTGTTTTAGCACCTACTGGCTACTCCTACTACTACTAACCCTGGGGGTGGTGGTAGGAAGGTGAAAAATATTTTACGAGCTATTCTCAAATAACTCACTAAATATACAAAAAAAAGTTTGTACCAAAACTGACTAGTCGTTTTCAATTGATGAATTACCTAACCTAAACGCCCGAGTACGTCCCTTTTTATAATTAATATTAATTAATAATTACCTATATATTATATTCATAAATCTAACCTAACCTAGCGATTTTTTTTTCAAAGTGTGTTTTAGCATTTTATATAAGAATATAAAAAAATTTAATTTAAAAGTTATCGGTAAAAAACTGATAAAAATGCATATAGTAAATATATTCGATAGTTTTTATTGAAAACTACTAATCGATTACCTATGTTAAAAATATCAAATTTTCGAATAAATAATTTATTCAAATTACTAAATACTATTCGATAACGTAAACTGTTCGAATAGTTATGGAAATGAAATTGAACAGTTCAAATAATCACTATTGATCTATTTCGTATTCGATAGTTCCCATCACTAGAGTTCTGAGAGCTAATTATCGACGGTGACGCTACGGTTCACTGTAGGCTCACAGCTAACGTAATCTCCGATGAATGGACGACCACGTCATGTCACCTGTCGATGACACACCAGAATCAAGAGTGTGAGTGTTCATATATTCTAAGTAGTGGTATAACTGATACGTATAACTACAATCAAAGAATTCCTTTGCAATTTATTTCACTAATAATTCTTATGAAAACCTCACATTTCTGATCAAATTCAACAAGAATTGGCTGAGCAAAGTAAGAAAGGGTCTCCAATATAACTTAACCATGATGTTATGCTATGGAATTTCTATCCCGGGCAACCCGACCCAAAGTGCCAATTATTACCGTTATCGGTATAAAATAGCATATGGTACAAAAAAATTACAAGCTGCTTTTCCAACTTAAGGGAAACTGACAACCAACAGACGAGATAACGACTAAGGGCAAGAAACTTTCATTCGCAACAAGACCATGGAAACATATATCACCAAAGCTATAACAATGGGATGCTTGCTCCGTTAACCGTGGATGAACTAGTAATTTAATTTCACCACAGCCCGAGATACCTACAGGCTACAATCACTATATTACAATCAGAAAGGACCTATACTTCGTGAATATGTGTAGCAAATTTTGTTATAATACTTCCTCCAACCATACGTCCATACCTAATGGACAATGTATATAACCATTATAACCATTAACCATTGACCAAAATGGTATACATTCTTAACAGTCAACAAAATGATGTAGGGCTGTGTAGGCCAACAAGAATCATCTAAAAGAATTTAGTAGCTATAATACAGGGGTGGCGAACCTTTTTTGGGTCAAGTGTCAAATTTATCCAATTAAGGTTTTAAAAATTTTTCACGTGCCCAAAGAAAATAACATTTTCTAATGATAAAAATAGGAATATTATAATTTTTAAACAAAATTTATAAATAGCATAATTTTTTATAATTTTAATTTTTCGTGTGCCATTGAAATCTGACCAACGTGCCATGCACCTCTGGCACGCGTGCCATAGGTTCGCCACCCTTGTTATAGTAGCTATCGGTAACGGGTATTACAAATTATGACATTTATTCTCACTTAATCTTTATAACGAAAGACGTTTCGATATCCGCAATCATCGAACGCGACTTACACACAGGCTACTGTAGCCCATACGGGAGCGAATTGAAGTTCTAAAACTTATCAAGCTCAACAATTTTACTAGTACATAAACCCAACAGGTAATAGCGCCAAATTTTTAAAAAGCTAAATAAATATACTACCTAAGTAAAGATTTAAGATACACCTTTTGTCTTTCTTTGGGGTAAAATTGTGTAAAAATTCAAAAACAAATATTTTAAACTTCATAAAATATTAAAATGTATTTCTTTGATTAGTAAATATTAAAAATATGAGATATAAAAATAAACATATCTTAAAATTAAAATATTGTCAAAAAAAAATGTGTATATATTTATATATATTTAATATTATGTATTATATAAACAAGCGAATTGTTAGAATTTTTTTTTAAAATCTTTTTTTCTGAAAACAGATAAATAAATTTATGGTTTTTAACATTGTATAAAATATTTTTCTCAAATTTCAAAAATTTAAGTAAAATTAACAATGCAACAATTCAAATTTTAAAATTGACGAATGATGCAAACAAGACACATTTATGCTATTATCAGTTATCACGTTAACGTTTATATTTAGCCATTTAGGTTACCAATATAATTGTATGATTTTTATTTATCATTGCTTGTCGTGAGCTGCTACTGCTGAAGTTAGGTACTAGGTGCAGATCCAGATTATGTATTTAAAGAGGACCGAGGATGGATAAAGTATAGAATTGTCCGGAAACCAATATAATGTAATTTTGATTTATAATAAAAGAATCAAAATACCTACCTTATAATATTATAGATATAAATATGTAATAAAAATAATGTACCTAATATTTTTCTCTTGCAAATGTAGTTATTATAATCTTAACAAATTTAAAATTCCATCGCCCAACCTCTGGCCAAGGGGTCATATGTGGCCCGCGAAAGTATAAAAGTGTCCGGTTAAAAATGTTTTAAAAAAAGAAAACATTTTTTTTATCTTATTTTATTAGCGATTTTTTCTGTCTGATATTTTCAATTAAAAATTTACGATTTAATATCGATATTATTCTTGCAGAAGAGCTTAGAGAATCTGTTCTTATAACTACCTACAATATGTACCTCAATCTGTAATTTTTCATACCTAACCAGTAACCACCTAGGTTAATAAAAGATATTATGAAAACAAGTCCAATATGTACGATGGCTGTATATGTTCGTATATATCAGGGGTGGCCAAACCGCGTCTCGCGAGCCGCATGCGGCTAGCATCATAGACTTTTGCGGCTCTTTCATCGTATCGTAACATTTTTACAAAAATTTTTTTTTGTATGAGTATGTATTTTAATATAATAATATGACCTTTATATATATATATATATATATTGGCTCTTCCATATTTATTAATATATTTGGTGGCTCGAGAGTCTCTTCTCGCTGGCCACCCCTGGTATATATTGTACATTAGGTATATTATATAGTAAATTATGTCATATGTGTAACAAAATTATATTATTATTTATTAGAATAAGATTAAGATTATTCGTAGGTACTTATATTTGGTGTCCCGCTTGAAGATATTTGTTTTCCTGCTAAGTGGCCCGCCGAAGAAAAATTGTTGGTCGATAAGTGTAAGTTACCTAATTAATGTTATATTATTAATAAGTAGTTGATACCTATACGGTTATACTCTATACCTACTGGGTGCTTTACTTTATGTGTATATCTTAGATTCTTACAAAGATCTCAGACCTAATTATACATAGGTAATACACTAATACAGCTATTTAATATTTAAGTTTATATTCTACAGAGTACAGGTACAATAAATACAATTCTATACTAAACTGTCTTAAACTTAGGTAAAAATTTTGTTTTTAAAACAGTTATACACAATAGTGAATAGGTAGGTATTTTGAAATGGAATATATATTTAACGACTTAACGAGCGTCATATATTATTAAACTAAATTTTAAGTTAGGTATTAATTTATTAAAGTGCGATGGAGTTTAGAACGAGATCCGAGGATCCGCCTCGTTCTACCGTTGAAAAAATACAAGATATTATATAGGTACACCGGTGGCACAAAAATCTGAAAACACCAGCACACGATGATCAGTAGACAAGACGACGCTCAAAGTTGTCAAAGATGGTAAACCGCCTTTAAAACAATTTTTCGCCTATTGTACAGCTTGGAAGAATGGCGAAAAAGATCGATGGTATATTGGTATGTAAAACAAATCATTGATTGAATAACGTCTTTTATTTATTAGTGTAACATTATTAGTTAAACTGGGCTTCGATATAAATCGAGTAAGTGTGGACAGATTAAACTATAATATCTTTCGAAAATATGATGTACCTTGAGAAATCATATTTATATAATACGTAGTACCTACCCACTAAGTAGTAAGTACTAAAAATAATTTGCAAAAATTACAGTATAACTAGGGCTGGATCTAGGGAGGGGCAAACCGCGGCATTTGTCCCGGAAGACTTGGTTAGGGGCCTGAGGCCCCAAATTACCAAATATAACATTGGCATAATAGTGGGGGGTTGAATTATGAGAGGGTGCTATAATTTTATACTTTGCCCCTGCTAAAAATTATGCTAGATCCGGCCCAAAATATACTTATGTAGCCATTAAACTTAACTCTTAAGCCATAAGGTATAACCAGGGCTTGAAACCGGTAACCGATTTTTCACGGTAACCGGTTACCATGATTAATTTTTGAACTAGTAACTGCTTCAATTTTGAGAAGTGGTTACCAATTACCAATAATTACGTATTTCGGTAGAGGGGAAACCTATAACGTGAACCAGGAGTGGATCCAGAAATTTATCAAGGGGAGGGGGTAATTCAATACGTAACACTGAATATAACTATTATTTCTCACAAGTCACAATGTAATAAATTTGTATATAATAAGCTCAAGGGAGGGGTAGTTACCCTATTAACCCCTCCCCCCTGGATCCGCCACTGACGTGAACCATTTATTTTTGGAACTGGTTAATTAATCAAAACCGTTAGGGCGGGTTTCCACTGCACCGTTCCCGAGTACGTGCACGTTTATCAACTCACACGTATGTACGCTTGGACATACACTTAATTTTAGAGGTAAATTAACTTATTATAATTTGGCTCGACTATATAGTGTAAATACACTTTAATTAACTTTTAAAACAATATAATTTAATATTATAACAACATAACACATTTTTAAGATTTTAAAATTAGTTACTGCAATACTGCTGCTATCGCTCAAGTTATACCGTTAAACACACGGTAATAGTTGAATTGGATCCAACTTAATGGTATCGTGGTTATACGTGTGGTAAGAAAGTATAAACTTTCTGGTATACCACAAGCTTACCATGTATACCAACCAATCACAGACAAGTATTTTTATACACGTATACGTATGCAGTGGAAACCCGCCTTAAATCTAAAAACCCCAAAAACCGGTAACCGGTTCCGAAAAAATTTCCGGGTCCTAAGGGATCTGGAACCCATTTTTCCGGAAGCGTTTTCAAGCCCTGAATATAACAACAACAATAATAAATACCAAACTATAAATTAGTTATTATTATGCTAAAAGTCATTTAATTAGTAAGTACCTAGACCTAGCTGAATTATGATTTAAAATTTACCTTTTTTTGTTGAATTACCTATTAATTAGTAACCACTATACACTAATGAAATCAAAAATATTTAAGAAAGGAACAATTATTTATTGTAAAAGTATATCACTCCGCTAATTCCGCTATTAGTTTTATCTAATTTCTTTAAAAAGATCAACGATCTTCGGAGTTCGGATGGCCTAAAGAAAAAATAAATACTTCTTAAACTTTGCCCAAAAATTAAATAAGAATAAACTAAAATTGTATATAGAACGCTATCTAGTAACAGAAACAAGCATGAATGACGATTGTTGTTTTTCATGCATGCGCACATAAAAAAATTCAAAACTTTCAAACTTAATCTGTGGTATTATTTAAAACTATAAGAGATAATGCTGTAAAGTGCCAGTTCAGAATTTCAGATTCACTAATTCAATATAATATATTGAATATTATGGAAAACATATGACACTTTTTATTTTATTATTATTTACCACTAATTTGATTGTATTTATTTTTATTAATAAAATAGTATTACTCAATTTAACCAATACAATCATACATTTTTATTCAACCTAGGTACCATTTAAAATTTAATGTTATCAAAATGTAGTACCTACAACACTGAAAATCATGAGAATAAATATGTAAATTTAAACCATTAGGGGAAAATTTCATTAAGACCAGTCTAAATATTTGAACGCATCTGTAACTTATTCATTCATTTAAGCCTGTTATAGGATGATAAACTGAACAGAATTACATCGCACTAAATGAAAATGGTGACGATAATTTAACCAAAGCAAATATAAATTATAGTATTATGAGGACGCCTCACCCGCATGTGTTGTTTTTGTCCTATCAATTTTATGCTGTTAGCTAGGTATAATAGAGTAAGTTTGCCTAATATCAAACAGTTACAAACCCCATTATGAACGTTAATAAAACTGGCATTTACATTATAATAATTAATGTAATTGGAACGTTAAAATCAACACAATAATATGACTTCATTATTTAAGTCCAAACATACAAAATTTGTTATTAATTATAATTTAATTTATAACTATTCACTAAATTTAAATAATTTATAAACATATGTATATAATATAATAAATAAATTAAAAACATTTCATTGTGTATTCCAAAAGTACTTTAAATAAAATATTTCCAAGATTGATATAGAATAAATTTAAAATCATGGATAAACACTTAATCAGAGTTATATATATGCATATTATAATCTCTGATTAAAGGTTAGACAAAATGTAGCATGATTATAATTGGTATTTATACTTAATTTAAACAACTACAAAAATTGTGAAAGTATACATAAGATCAAACAAATAATTGGAGGACATAATATATAAAATCACATTACTTAAATATAAGTTGATCTCCTGTATACCAATCTTATAAACAAAAATAATAAATATGAACAAAATTTCCTTAAATTCGATTTACATCTATTTTTTCTATCTAAAAACATCTTAATAATAATATTTATTTGTTTACATAAAGCGCATAGTGTTGTACTTGGCATAGGTCTTTTGAACAAAATTTCCATTTTACATAAAATTGTTATACTAATAAAATAAAATCCATTTTATAAAAACATTTACAGCTTTGGATCAGTGAAACATGCGCCTTTCACCAGCTGGATAGGTTCATAAGGGGCAGATTGAATAAGCTCTAAGACTTTGTATTTTTTCAAAACCAGAACTGAATAAAACTTCTGAGCCGCCTGAAATATCAAAGAAACATATTAAAACAATAAAATAGCTAAAAAAAAAAAAAAAAAAATACTAGCATTTTTAAACTCATATGGGATATTGTATTAATATAATATTACAAAGTATTTAATATATATTTATGTACAAATATAATTCTATTAGTTTTTAGTACATACAATTAGTCAATTACTATAAATCTTAAACCTTGATTAGGAATACTAAATTACACAATAAGCTACAAATTGCAAAACCTATGTAGCTTTAACACATTGACTGCCATGTGAATGCTGGTGATCATCTGTATTTCTCAAATTTTATTTTTGGTAACTACCAGCACCCATAATTATTGATCATTACTACACCACATGGCCATTGGTTTCTATAAACAGTGCAGTATAGTAGCAGAAATAATTATAATTTATTTAATGTAATAAACATTTTATTTATTTTTTCAAACATAATAATACAGGGGTAACCGACATGAACGTATTAGTGAGCCACATGGACAAATAAAATTATGCTAATAGTCAAAAAACATACATTTTATATAATTTAATAAATGTATATAAAAATTTACCAAAAAAATTAGAATTCATAACAATAAATAAATGTTGGTTTTATAAATAAGACGTGAGCCACATTTGACCATACCGAGAGTCAGAAATTGGTCACCCTCATAATAGTATGAGGAATCAGGAATAACATGGTAAAATATGTTTGGAATATTGATAAACTATCTATTTAGTATGACCGCCTACAATCACATGACAGTCAACATGCTTATAAAGTACATTCTGTATCATAATATAACAGTAACAAAAAGCATCGACCAATTTTTAAATTAGCATACTCTATAGAAATAGGGTTTTTATCAACTTTATATGTCAAATGTCAATCATAGAATAACATTAAAAACAGGACAGTAGACACTCAAGGTGCTTTAAACATATACACATTGTTCCTGCTGTGTATAAAAACCCTGTTGACTGAGGTTACTATTATATGAAAATATAGTTTTAATTTTTTTTCATTTAATAAAATTACCTCTTTCCTCCGGTTTCTATAGGTAAGATCGTCAAAAACAAGAGTGTCTTTTTGTGAAAATCTCATTTTAATTGTGTGGTACAACTGATTAGCTCTTTTGTTCATTACTCGTTCTTCATATTGTTCATTTGTTTCATGTGGAGCCTGTTGTTCTTCCACCTTAAATTTAATATAATGAGTATATTATATAAGCTGTTTTAAAATATTAGAATACTAAACTTACAGGTCCAACAGATGCAGGATAATCATAATCTTGGTCACGCCAAGGTGTTACCCCTCCTCTCGGTGAAGGTAATCCTGGTGTAACAGGGGCATTATGATGACCATCATATCCCATATTATCCATTATGACTTGATTGAAATCATTAGACTAAAAATAATAATTAATATTCATAAATCATAATAATAAATTTTATATACTATCAAACATTTGTTTTATTTTTTTTAATTTTAACATATTATTAAAGTTAACTTACTTGATTTATGTGATTATCGTAACCCATGTTTTGTAACTCTGGTTGTAATGATTGATTGTTTGCTTCTGATGTATCATGGACTGATGGCGGTGCTTGTAAATCATCAAATGGATTTATGTGCTACAACAATTTAATAAACAAATTAAAGTTTTTTTTTCATATAACACATTACTCAAATGATTCTAATAAATATTTAATATATTATAGCAATTTTTGAATGGTAAAAATTAAAATTTCCTATTACTTTTTACGCTAAACCTAATTTCAACAAAATTGATTTTTTTTTTGTAATTTAAAAACAAATAAATATAGAAACTTTAAATTTACATCAACAATTAAAATTGTTGATTTCTTTTAGATTTTTTTCTGTGATTATCAATAAAAAAAATGTTATCCATATTTTATAGCTGTTTATTTACCAATAAAAATATCGAAAATACATAACTATGAAATTTTACTCAAGGTTTCTTATATTTTTTTTATCAAGTCAATTTAATTTATCATAAGAGTGAGATTCAAATTTGTATAACATTGGATATTTTAACCTATAATAATACCAAACTACTTTTTTGTTTTCAATTTAAAAATGAAGAACCGTAGATACTTAGAATTCACTAAATATTTATGTTAACGTTTCCTAAGAATAGATAATTTTCAAAATAGTTACTTTTTAAGTTATTTATTGATTTTTTAAAATTTTTACTTAAAAGCTAATAACAATAACATAATATGAAAAAAAATATATTTTATAATACTTAAAATAATATAAACTAATAAAAAAAATAAATACAATATTTTTGGAAAAATTAAATACCGATAGTAAAATAAATAACTTTATCCAAATGGCTCTAATTTCACATATTATGTTTTTGATGGGATATCATTACTTTTTGTACAGAAATTATAAGTAGCTACTTATTCATAATAAAATTAATACCAAATGGTTTTAGTTAAACTACTGTATTTTCTATGTTTATGGGATGTAATTGTCTTTTTTGTGTTATTTTCTACATTTTCTTAAAAAAGTATTTTGCTGCATGCCGCATGGTCGCCAATGCCGACACATATTTGACTGGGCATATTTTAGGTGCAGTGATACGGGAAAAGTTTTGATAATATCTAAGAGCTATAAAGTCGACAAATAATTTTGATTGCTGATTCTTTAGATTCTTACATTACATTAAATTATAGGCACTAAAAGTAATAATTTAAGTGTTCCTAATAGAATCAATTAACTGGAAAATTAATCTAAGAACATATGAAGTATACTTAGTAACTTGTTGTCTCAGCTCAAAATGGTTTTTTGTAAACAACAACACATAATTGAATTCAAGTTTAACACGTCATATATTATTGTGACCCCCACTCAACACTTCGCCTAATATACAGTATAGTACCCAATTTTTATCTTTTAAGTTACCAAAGAATTTACTAAATTCATTAATTAAACAATTTTATAGAAATGTACCACATATTTAGCAGCAAACGTTTAATGAATATTTAATTATAACTACCTGGTCTTCATTATTAACTGGATCAACTGACTTATGCGCGGGGGTTCCAGGGGGTAACATTTGACCATTATCATTTAATGGTGATGTTATAAATGGTTGTGGTTCGACTGGCTGTTGTTGATTAATTTCAACAATATGTTCCGTTTCTTCAGGAATAGCTGGTGTAGGAGGAGCTACAGACAATGGTGCAGGAATTTCCACTTCCATAGATTCCTTAGAAAAAAAATACCATTTTAAGTAATATTAATAAGTTAACTAGAACAATTTAAAACATTATACATTATACTAATATAAATACAGTCGTTGCCAGATAAATTGAGGCGGCGGCGCCATAACGGAAAACCAGTGGTTCTCCGTATTTCAATATTATTACCGAAAACACATCAATAAACCAACAATTGTTACAAAAATTATTTTACGATATTAATTTAACATCAAATATTCTGATAATTATCTTTTATTTAAGCACAAAAAGCAGAAATTGTAAAATAATATAAATAAGTACGGGAGAGAGAGTACAGAAAATTTTTTGCATTGAGCCGGGTTCGAACTGGTGACTGCACACGTCATAGTCAACTGCGTGACATTTGCACCACACTGCCAGCGACTAGTTTGGGCTACACTTACTGAAAAGCGACGCTGCCGTCTCAATTTATCTGGCAACGATTGTATTTCAATATTAACCAAAATTTATTTATCTGAATATGAAACTTACATATTCAAAATCAAATACTTCACAAATCTAGAATTTTATTTTAGTCTTTTAATAATTAAAAATTGTAAAAAAGTAATTAAGTAACTAATTTGTTATAGATATAAAATACTCACAACTTGAGATGTTACTTCCGGTATTGGTGGCAAAACATCTTTTTTAGCTGGTTTTTGATTTTCTTCATCAATAGGAATTTTTCTTTTACGACCACGGCGTCCAGGTACTGGGCCAGCTATTGCAGGTAACACATTTTCTTCATCTCCTTCAATACCACCTTCACCATCTAATTCATCATTATTCAATGTTTTTGCTGTTAAATGTCTTTGGTAATTCTAAAATTTAAAGAAAAATTAATTTTATAATTTAAGTATAACAAAAATGTATATTAAGTTCAATGTAATAAAATAAATGTGAATTTACTTTAGCTAATGGTATGGCTGGTATATTTTTCCCAGGAAGAGCAAATAATTTTTCTACACCACCTGTCTCTTTCCAGTGCATTAGTCTTTTAGTAGGTGGTGCTAAATCTAATGTAATTACAATGTCTGTTGTATCGCTCAATTGTGCTTTCATTTCTTCACCAGAAATATTTTTTACTTCATCCACAATAAGTTTTCGCTTTCTTTTAGTCTTTGGTAGTCCTCTCAATGCACTAGCATCAACTGGAGCTAAAGCAAAACTTTCTTCTTCATTCTGTACCAAAGTAGTTTGATCTACAGAAATATTCTGTTCATTTAATGGCTCAGGTTCTTCAGATGCTTGATCATGTATATCATGCATATCGTGCATATCATGCATATCTATATCTGGTGGAGGCATTAATGTCTGATCTCGGGTTGGCGAAGGTATAAGACCTAATGCACCAGCATTAGGGAATGGTAAATTGACAGGTGATGCTGGTCTCGAACCATCCGAGCTTTGTCTACCTGGACTAGGAGGCATAAAGTGATCATCATCATCGTCATCATTTCGGTTAGGTGTATTGAATGGTGGAGGACTAGGAGGACCATCGGGAACTTCCATAGGAGCAGAAGGTACATCGTCGAATAAACCTCCGGCTTGAAAAAAGTTATCAGTGATGACTTGACCAATATTACCTCCAAATCCATCATCTCTAATCGGGGCATCCATTCCTAAACTGTTTTGGCTTAAAATACCAGATCCAGCAGATGTAGAAGGTATAGGTTCTTTATCACGGTTCATTAAATGGTCAACACCTTCACTAAACAGCAAGGAATGTTCAATTCCATGACGGAGTATATCAGAATTCTCAACTTCTGAGAACCCAAATCCTTGGTCAAAACCTGAATTTTTAGAAACCATAGAGCTAATATTGTAATCTTCGTGCAAAGTTATTTCTTCCGCTCTAGACTGGTTTAAACTGAATTGAGCTTCAATATCGACATCACTACAAATAAAAATAAATATTAAATATACCTTGTTAGGTGGTTTTGATTGTAAAAAAATAATTACTTCAAGTCTGGCATAGCTGTATCAAAATCATGAAATACTTCTGGGAGTGTAATAGCATTAGTTGCTGCTATATGGTTATCCTCTGGCAAGTCAACCATGCCTGGCCGAAAAGCCATTTTAATTTTGACAAATGCTTCATTACAATCAGCCAACAGGTATTTAGCTTTACGTGAATAAATTCGGACCACACCCAACAAAAGATGTCCTGAAGTACGTAGGGCCATTTTCACCTATACAAATGTACATAAACAATATAATTAGTAATATGTTTAAATATCATTAGTATGTCAGATAAGGTTTTCACACTCACTTTTGGCTGCAATATTCCATCAACAGATGTCTCAATATTGGTTTCAAATACTTGGGCTTTGGTCAATTTCTTGTCCCAATGAGCAGCCAACCAGATACGGGCAAGAGGCCCTTTCTTGGACAATGAGAAGTGTGAATAAAACATGACGACGACTGGATATTACTATCGTATAAGTTAAATCTACAACAAAAAGGTATCATTCATTTAATATCGCGCGTCTAGGAACCATAGATGCAAAATTATCCAAAACTAAATTTTATATTTACCTGTCAGCAGAAAACTTCACGAGTCGGTGATAACGAGACGACTTTTTTGGCCAAACGCTTAGACACGATCAGGCTCCGCAACGATAAAATGCATCGTTACGCACCACATCTAAGACAAAAATACAAAATTCTAATTTATCGAAATCAATTATTATTCATAAAATGTTTGCGAAAAATTACAAAAACAAAATAAACGGTTTACGTAGACTGATGATGAACGGGTTTTGTGAGGGTAAACAAACGACAAAATTAATAATATGGCGGACTGGGCGGGAGAACGGTAAATGTTGGGCGGGAAACGAGTTCGGTACAAAACACAAAGGATTATTCGAGAAACAGCGCCTCAAAGCATAGTGCCACGGATGGATTCTCTTATCAATTTATCACCGTCGTCACTCGTCATTCAACATAATATTAATAGTAGTTTGTGATTGTACAATGTATAATAAAATAATATAATAACTTAAATATCCAGATTTCATAGTTTCGGAGTACAGATTACAGTATTACAGAATAATAACTAAAATAATAAATAATAATTTACTTTGGTTTTTATTTATCTATTTCTTAACCACCTTCACAAAAGTTAGGTTTAACAATTAATAAATAATTCGTTACATTAACAATCGACAGAGGAGGATTGAACACTAAGTACACAAGATTCGTTTAATTAGTTTACTTGCCTGATTTGTTTTTGAAAAAATGTCACACCAGACAGGAATCAAAGGTATAATGTATAACTAAATATCATCACATTTAATTCTAATATATTAAAATGTGAAGTAACTGATTATCCGATCTTTATGCAATGATTTTGATTTTATCTAATTTAAATAGTATTAATTTAGTATTTTATAATAAGTATAACCAGAATTAAATGCATTTTAATAATTTACATTTATTAATAAAATCATAAAATTCATATTCATCATTGAACTTGTACCTAAGATATAGACATTATTAAAAAATCTTAACTCAAAGAAAATTAATTTTGTTTTTTACTTGTTTCAGCGAATGACACTCTAAAAAAGTTCTTTAGCAAAGCAACATCAGACAAGAGCATTCGGGCCATCAAAGTTTCTATTGTAGACGGTTAGTTGATAATTTACAACTCTTAAAGAAATAATACAATATTATAATATTTTATCAGGTTGTTATTGCTGTATTAAGAAGTATTAATTGAATATTGTCTAATATTCCTCTTTAATAATTATTGCTCTTTTACTTTTACGTTTGATTATAATAATATTAATAAATATTAATGTCTACAAAATGTTTGATTGTAATTAATAAAACATAAAACTTTGTGTAAATTATTTAATCGTTATTAAAACGCAGTACCCATGTTCTTAATACAAGAACATTTATTGAAGCACAAATATTAATCTTTAATAAAATAAAATATATCTAGGCATACTTTGTGAAAACATTACTCTTAAACATATCCAATTTCTCAAAAATTGTTTCTTATATTGGCCCTTGTCCAATATCTATTTTTTGTGTATATTACTCATATTCTATATTAATGTAATATCTAAAAGATTTGTAGTATAGAAGAGCTTATTATTATTATTAGATTTATAACTATTCATTTTTATATTATACTGCTGATGTACCTATTACTATACACAGTATGTCTGAAAAGTTCCCAAATTAAATTTAATAAAAACACAGATTTAAAGATAAACACATTTATTTACATTAACCCTCTATATAAAGTCCTCATTTAATTATTTACTCATTACATCGCCAGTAAAGCTCTTCAAACACTGGAGAACTCATTTTGTGGAACTGCCTTTAACTACTCTGTAAAAGCTCTTTGGATTGCTGTAATGTCAAAAAAAGTGACTTTTCAGCTTGAGCTTTGGAAATAAAAAATAACCTGTTCGGATCCAAATTGAGTAAAAAGAGTGGAAAAGATAGGATAGTAACCTGATCTTCAGGGTAAAAACACATTAAAAGTGTTGCTGTGTGAGCTGTATTGTCATGCAAGAGAGTCCAACTGTCAAAATGGTGATATATTAAGGTCAAATTCAACAAATACCGTGCATTAAGCACTTCATCACTTCCAAATAAAACCTAACATTCACCTTTTGTAAATTTGGAACAAATTCGTCATGAATCTAGCCAAAAACTTTAGTAAGAGAATTTTTCAGACAACTGTGTAAAGAGTATAAAAATATTATTGAAATTCAATCTATTTCAAAATAGTGTAATATTATAGATTCTTTTTTGCATTTAATTCATGAAATTCATGGGCGCCACAAAAGGGGTGTAAAATAGTGCACTTGCGCCGCCCTGCCTTTTCAAAAAAAAAAAAAAAAAATGAATAGTATTATAATTATAATATTAAATGATAATAATAAAATAATAGAAATAGAAATCAGCATAGGTATATTATGCATGATGTACCCCCCCTGATTAAAATCATGGTGGCACCTATGATAATATTTAAAAATACACTTATATCAAGTAATTTGCCAATATTTTTTGAGTTTGATATATAATTTATTTACGCACTATTCTTAAAAACTAAAATGTATATAATACTTATATAGTTATGTATTATTTTAAAATACCTAAGAAAGTATTCAGCATAATATATTTACTCGAATTAACATATGTGAAAATTTATTAATGCCGGATTTACAAATATACTGCCAGACGTTTACTCCTAAAACCACACACTTACGATAAAATACAGGAAAACTGCACACTTTTGGTATGTTAAAGCGCACTCATTTAATAAGTTAAAACTGCACACTTTTGATTTTGACCCCCAAAAGGGTCAATAGATAGTAAAAGTGTTTTTAGTTTTTAGTAGGTTCTTCGTTTGACTGTATGTTGTGAACATACGATTTTTATTAAAAAAATCACCAAACCACACTTCCACTATTACACATTATCACTTACGTTTTAACCACTATAATACTATATTATATAGGTATCTGGTACACATAAGACCGAGTAGTGACTAAAGTCTTAAAAAGTGTTAGCATGATTATTGCAATGTATCTTATAATCTTATCTTATCCGTTAGTTAGGACTAAAACTAGTGTGTGGTTTTAACCACTATAAGTTTAGGGTATTTTGTTTACAATGATCGATAAAGTGTGCGATTTTTGGATACAACCATAGCAAAGGGGCAGTTTTAAAATTCTGTTCTTAACAACCCTTGTGCCATTCTAAAAAAAAAAAAAAAATTAATAGAACCTAAGTACCAAGAATATACATTTAAATATATGTTGATTATTCAATATTTGAAATTTACAACTTATTCTAGTTGTATGTTCAGCAAACTAATATCATTCCAATCCATACTTTGTAGCACACTATTCTCAATTTTTGCATTTACAAATACTAATTTATATAATTTTGTAAAAAAATAATGTATAAATATCATATATGATTTTGTATGAATTTCAGATGTTTAACAAATAATTATTTTGTCATTTTTGTTTTTTATCTTGGCTCTTTTACAAAATTCAATGTCGCTTAACTTTATGCCCTTTCCACTCATATTGATTAAAAAAGAAAATATTAAATCTAATTTAATTTTTAAGACTACAATTGGAAAGATGATAGTTTAATAAAAACCATTGCTTAGTAGTCTACAATTAAATCATTTAATATTATATTTATCAAATTTAATAGTCTGATAGTTACAATACAGACATACAAGAAATACAACAAACACAATTATGTGTCAATGTGTGTACTGTTTTTAACATAGGTATTGTATAATAATTATACTCAAAAATAATGTGAAAGGAAAATAGAAATGTATCAGTCCAAGTAGTATAATATAATCTTTCAACACTAAACACTGACTGACATGATAACTGTGCAGTAGTCAATATAATATAATATTACTATTGTTATATTTTGTTATGCAAATTTTTCAATATTTGCCCCCACGGGTAGTTTTTAAACCAGCACTACAATATATATATACATGATTCTTATAATTACAATTACAAATTTATTCAACTTGTAACATTCTAATATAGTTTTTATAAACTTATCTATCAATTTAGACAATTAATATTATTTTATTTTAGAGGAACTTTCTCTGTCTGGTCATGAAAAACATCACAAATCATGGAAAGATGATTTTGAAAAAGTAGTAAAACAATTTATACTACCAGAAGTACCATGTTATGTATTATATAGGTATATTTAAATTGTTTAAAATGTTATGCTATCCTGATGTAATACAAACTCAACAATTTTTATATTTATCTATTTACTTAGATTTGATGTAAAAAGTGACACCAAAAATTATGACTGGTTACTTATAAGCTGGTGTCCTGATGTAGCACCTATTCGACAAAAGATGTTGTATGCATCTACAAAAGCTACACTCAAACAAGAATTTGGCAGTGCTAAAATTAAAGAAGAACTTCATGGAACTAGCCTGGTACAATTAATTGTATATAATATTCATAATATCCTTATTTTTTGAACTGAAGTATCAGACTAGTTACTAATTAGTTATACTTAAATATTTGTGTTTTTGTAACTAAACTGTTATAACTCATATTTGTTTTAAAATTAAACCATCGTAGAACAATATATATGTTGAAGGTTATATGGAAAACTAGTTTTTTTGCGTAAAGACTAGACCCTTTGTAATCGGGTAGCCCGTTCGCAAACTACTAATTATTTTTCCAAACAGCCTGCTGTTTTTCAGGCTAATTGCATACATAGTAACAGCAGTTAGGCCTTTTAAGAATTACAATAATTTTATGGTAATAAGTAATAACTATCAACTATTTTAATTATTTTATTTTAAGAGTTATTTATAATAGCACAGTATATTATTTTTCTGCAACCTCATCTATTTATTTTGCACAATTTTTTTCATATATAACATGAAAACTGAATTATTATATTATTATAGGTATCTACATTTTTTTTTTTTTTTTTTGTCTAACTTTTCTAATATTTTATTATGAGTATCTAAATTTTCATGATCTACTTTTGATAAAATAAATAAAATTAGTAAAATGGCTATTACCATAAAATGATTGTAGTTCTTAAAAGGCCCAACTGCTGTTATTCTGTATGAACCTGAAAAAGAGCAGGTTGTTTGGAAAAATAATAAGTAGTTCGCTAACAGGCCATCCCATTACAAAAAGTCTAGTCTTTTGCAAAAAAAACTAATTTTCAATATGGCCTATGACGTATACATACATATGTATTATATATTAAACAAATTAAGTTTAAAGTTTAAAGTTTTTATTTATCTTATAGAATGATGTTACTCTTGATGGATTAGAACAAAGTCGATTGTCACAAAAAGCACCAGCGCCTTTAACTATCCGTGAAGAAGAAATCGCTGAACTTCGAAAAGCAGAGGTTGGACATAGTACATCAGTGTCTGTAGATAGTCGATCACAGGCAGTATCTGGTATCAAGTTCCCTATGTCTGTTGCTGCTGTAACTGCACTTTCTATATTTGTGGATAGTAGTGAAATAAACTATGTACAGTTTTACATTGGTATAATCAAACATTTTTACTATTAAAATGTTCTCTATAAATTATTTTCAATGTTCTCATTTATATTAGATATGACAAAAGAGAGTATTGAATTAGCTACTTCAGACAACATATCTGTGAGCCTTCTCAATGATCAAGTTCCTAAAAATGATGCTCGGTATCATCTTTATATGTACCAACATAAAAGAAATGGTACCCAAACAAATTCTGTTTGTAAGTAAATACTACATTTTAATATAAAATTCATTTTATTATATAAATGTGAACTGCTAAAATCAATTTATTAATAATTAATACTATAGGATAGCCCAGACAGTTGGGATGCTGTGGCACTACAATTTCCTTTCCCTTAAAATATGTTAACCCCTATTGGTATATCGGTATAAATGTGTCTTATTTACTCTACTTAAAATGAATGTGAATTTATAAGTCAAAAGTTACAATTCTCTAATAAAGTTGTTAGTAGATTTATTATTTATAAAACAGCTATAAAAATAATACAGAATACATTTAAATTATCTAATAAAGATGTAAGACAATCAGTTTGAGCAGATTTTTTTATACACATACTTTATTAATTTATTATTAGGTAACATAATGTATATCCCATAATTAATTCTAAGACTCACAAAAATAGTTTTATAAACTGCTTAACACATTTACTGCATACTGATGTCATGAGGATCATTCAGCAACGCGTTTGACGCTATTTGGCGTCCAATATATATTTAAAGTAAATGGTTTATTATTTCCTACGCATTGCTGAATGTTGTTTTATTATTATTTAGCGTTATTAAACGTGTGTATTAAAATATGTATTTATACGCCGTTTGAACGTATGACCAAATAGGAGAAAACTGTTATGTTTTTTCAGTAAAGAAACATATGCACTGTGTGAAAATTGCAAAAAGACATACGCAGTCTACGTGTTAATAATGTACCAAAATAAGAACAAAACTAAAATCATTTATCTATCCCTATAATTAAAAATTAATCAATTATTTGGCTACATTCAAGATTTTAAAATAAAAACGTATCTTTTTAGTTCAGCTAAACCATATATTTTTCATAACATAACAAAATTAATTTAATGATTAGTTAATGACATCTTGAATCTTAATTTACAATTTTTTATAGAAATAAATTGATATAATGACATCAAATAGCTACATAATAAAAGGGAGGTATCTAATTTTTAAAAATAATATTTAAGTCTACGATAATTTGTTTTATTTTTTTTCATGTCGTTGTCAAAACTATATTAAGAAGTTATATTAAGAAAATTTGTTAAAATCATTAACCAGTAAAAATAATTAACAGAATTTAAATCAATATTTTCCCTCAGACCACAATTATCATACTCTTGATAAAAATACTTACTTTATTACATACACTATCACTTAATTATTTTCTAATCTTCTATTACAATGTCAATGATATCTTAAATCATAAATAAATTAACTTTGTTATTCAGATGATCATATAAACTATATATAAACCTTTATATCACATGTGCTTATTGTACTAATATTATATAGATTATATATTTAAAAAAATTGTTTATATATAAGAATTTCTTTACTTCAAAAGAAAGTATACCAATTTAAAATATTGTAATCAAAATGTTTATACATCATGCTAAAATATTTAATATAATATCAGTGAGCAAAGTTTTAAAAGTCAAATTATACTAAATTATAAATTTCTATTTTTATAATAACTATAAAAACTAATTATTTTTATAAGTATCTACTGTATATATTGTGTTAATAATTAAAATATAAAAAAAAATACATTACATACATTAAAAAAATCTTATAATTATTATGCTATAATTATGTCTTTCCTTTTTAGTTTTCATTTACTCAATGCCAGGATACTCATGTCCTATAAAAGTGAGAATGTTGTACTCCAGTTGCAAATCACCGTTTATCGAAGAATTAGAAAACTTATATAAATTAAAAATTCATAAAAAAGTAAAGAGCATTTATTTTTATATAAATGGAATTAATTAATTATGAAAAATTACTTTTTATTTATAGTTGGAAATAGATAACGATGATGTCATTAATGAGAAATATCTATTAGATGAACTATACCCAGAAAAAGAATCTGATAAACCAAAATTCAGTAAACCTAAAGCTCCAGGAAGAGGTGTTCGAAGAATAATAAAGTCTAATGAATAAGTATTAATTTTATTAAATTATTAATTATCTAATTAATGTAGAAACAAATAATGATATACAACTTATTATTTTTTTTCTTTATAAGAAATGTCTGTTTGGTCTTCCATTTTATTTTATTAAATTTTTTTATCTATTTATTTTTTAAAACAGTTATTGAGTATTAATTTTAAAGTGTATTGATTGTTTTATTTCTCATAAATTTTTAATTAATAAATTTCTTATTTTTTGTGTTCTTCTCCAATGATTCTTTTACAATATTCTTCATCTGCTATAAGTTGGTTATTGGAATGGCTAATAGATGCTAATCTTGTTCTTTCCTAAAACAAATTAATTAAATACATTATAAAAAGAATAATTACATTTAAGTTGTCTTAAGAAATACTTTCTATGATGAACACCCACTTCTAATAAATAATTACACTCATAATATTGGAGTTGTTTATTAAATCCTTCATTTGGACTTGAAATTGATCGACATGCTTTCAGAAGTCGAAGAACATGTTTTAATTTAATAGTAGTAGCTGACATAATATAAGCAGCAGCTATTGTTACACTTCTAGACATCCCGGCCAAACTGAAACATATCATAATATAATATGACACATTTTGATTTAATATTTCACTATAAATGCCAACATTATCTACCAATGAATTAAAACATTTTGATTTTTAAGACGAGCTTTATGTATAAAATCATTGCATGTTTGAAAATATTGTATAAGATTTTGTTCAGGACTATCAATAGCTTCAATACACAAATATTTTTTATCCTGAAATAAATTAAAATTGAAATAAAACTTTATTTAGCATTTTCATAACTCAAAAATACCAACTTGATAAATTTTTTTTGGTGCATCCAATATAGAAATTATATGAGTTATTTGATTACTTTCTAATTGAGCAAAATCTTTTGAATCTCTAAAACTGCCAATAAACAAACCAGGAATCACCTAAAATCAAAAAAAAAAAATGTATTATTATATATTAATTATTTTACCAACCCATACTTTAAAGATAGTTAAAATTCTAAACAAAATTTCAAATTGAGACTTGAAGCACCATCTAAATAATTAAAAAAAAACAATTTTTGAAAAAAAAAATAGACTTCTTTTAATTTAAAAGAAATAAACAAAATAATGTTATGTTATAATATTAGGTATATTATATGAAATATCAATTATATTTAAATATTTTAGTTTGAAAGATTATAAATATTCAATTGGTTAATTTATTTATGTTTAACTCAAAATATAGAGCTCCATCTAGTGAAACCTTAATTTATGCTACTATTATAAATGCATGTAATTATATATTTTCAATAAAGCTAAATGGATAATAAAAAAATTTGTTTGACCTTGTCAATATTTTGATTATTTCTGTATTGAATATTATAGAATGAAGATGCTAGTAAAAAGAAAAATTCTAGTTAGATACTTAGGCATTATTCATACTAACTAGTAACTAAACCTTATTTATTATAGTATAATAAAGACATAAGTATGTATGTAAAATGCCCTTCAAATATAAAAAGATTGTTATTTTTAAAAAGAATAATATTTTTTTTTCATTTGTAATAATATTTTTGAAACTTATGACAAAAATTGGCAAGACAAAGTTCCTATAAAGTATAAATTTAAGTTATTGTAGTTTATACTGTAAAACCTGTGTAATATACTAATGTAAATCCTGAATCATATGAAAAAATGTGTGTCAAGTCTGGTACTATTGACTTAGTCAGTAGTCCACTCAATTTAAAATGTAGTTCGCTTAGTTCCTATTATTAAGCATAAGTCATTTTTTAGAAAATATTAAAGGAATACTTCAGCTGGCTATTTTCAGTTATAACTAAGTATAAAATATTAAAATGCATATTTTAGAGAGTATTAAAGTGATCATCTCCGACACTCCCTTGAATATATAGATTATATGTGATATTATACTGTAAGAAAAATATAATTTATTTGTTTAGGTATATCATATTATGAAAATTAAAATAAATCAAACATTTTATTAAGTACCTATAATAATTTTATTTTCTATAGTTTAAATATTCTAAAAAGATTTTAATTATGACATTTTTATACAAACGGTCTAAAAAAATTGAGTCTCCGCCCTAAAAATAGACAAAATACAGTTTACGTTCTCACTATATATTTGATTAGTCATCATACATTCATACACGTCAGTGTATGCGTATATAGTTGTAAGTATAATATAAATATTAAAGAGAGTGACGAAATTAAAAACAGTCAAAATAAAAAATCAATAGGTACCTACTAATCAATGAAATGAAATATTAATTTAAGAATAATAAGTAAATTTGGAAACATTTCATACAAAAAAAATATAACCAATACTTTTAGCAGCTTCCGGTTAGGCCATATACCGCTATTAGTAATAACCTATTTCTAAGTGTAACTTGTTATTTTGTCACCTCCCACTCGGTTATATAGGTACTCATTGCAACTATAACTATACTGTATGCACGAAAATGTAACCCTCATCCCTCACTCATGACCGGAAACCATTAACGATGAAAAAATAAAACACCGCAGTACCGCACTGGTCTACTAAAAATATAATGCGTTGAAAGTTGAATGACAATGATTGTTCCGGAACACGGAAGACATAAACGAAAGCGATTTTAGGCCAAGTAGAGTCCAGTGGTATATCCAGATTTTTTTAATATAATGAAGACTAAATATAATAAATAAAAATTAGTTAGGTACTTGCTATAGCAAATTGTTTTTCTTATAAAAAAAAAATAATTTAATATTATACCTATAGTCTATATAGTATATAGGTAAATAATTGTGTTTGGTATGAGTAGGTACTTCCTACTGCTACCATAGTTAACTAACTGGAGTTTTATAGTAAGTGCCTATACATGATGATAATGATAATATACTATACTTATTACGTTAAATTATATCAATAATTAACCTAACTGCAAATTACAATTCATTATTCCTACGAGTATATTTAATTTTATATGATGGTCCAGTCATCTAGTAACATAATTCATCTCATGACTCA